>JASTWR010002377.1:0-20859 GCA_030770355.1 Harpagoxenus sublaevis
GTTGAAGAATGAGCAGGAAGAAATTACACAGAAAGAGAAGTAAAACATCATCAAGGAGGCAATTCCGTAAACCAACGTGTATAAGTTAAAAATATGAAGTCAAAAAGAGTATTATATAGTCTTTGAATTTTCAAATGCGTAAACATGCTAAGTAATTTGTCAATTAATTTAGCACTAACAGATATAATCTCAGCATTTAGTATTTATTATTTAACTTAACGCTATTAAAATAGATATTACATTTAATTATATAATAATATTTTAATTTTTCTATGTTTTTCTACAATATATTGAGAATATTGTTAGTTTGAACGAACATATTTGTTTTTAGCAATAATTAATAAAACATTTTTCTTTAAATCGCAAGTTAATTGTGTATATAATTTTGAGCACTCACAGTTTCGAACAAAATACTATAAAAGCTCGCTTTTTATTACCGTTGTTATTTTGAATTCTAATAGACTTATCAATATATATTTTTGGCAAATAATATCGGCGATATCTGCGACATTCGAAAATATGATCGTCACTTTCGCGATTGCATGCGTGACGTGCCTTCGGATGAGCAAGTGTAAGTACCGCGAAACACGTATTTTTAATTGAAACATCAATACCCGAGCGCCGTATCTATATATTACGCGATAGATACAGCAAATAATGAATACGAGTCGAAAGGTGTCAATATATGTTACTCTTACCAATTAAACAAGCCACTCGTTCCAAAGCCGATCCGTTCCGTGTCCGTCACATTCTGGAAATAATGGGAGACCGTAATCAATCTTTTGGCGGAGGCGCTTCTCCCGCGCGCGCGCGGTCAACTTCACATGATAAGAGCGCTGCGACAATGTCGATACGCATCTCGTTCGTATATTCGCACATTCATGCATTTTTCTCATTTTAAAACAATAAATGCTACATACACTTGCCTTATATATAGCGGTCTTTCTTTCGCATTATAATGGAAATTAAATGCATGTTGAAATTGTAGGTTGCATATGATATCCGCAGTATTTCAATGTCGGAAAATTTAATCATTTTGTCGAATATTTGCGCGATATATTTTCGGCCAAATAAATCTTGCGAAATATACGTTTTAATTTATAAATCGTCAATGTGCGAATACCGAATCATATGCGATTGTCAAATATGTTGTTACAAAGAATAAATACAGGGTTGATACAGGTTTTGCTTACTAATTAAATTAATTGCGACGCAAGTCGTCCCGAAATCAATTTGTTCCGTGTCCATCACATTCTATTAATAATGACGAAATATTTGAATCACGGAGATTTGAATGTAACACTACACGAGTCAAACGGATGGGTAATAAAAGTGTACAGCTGATTATAAGTAAAAATATTATATATAATTATATAAATTTTAATATTGCATGTACAGTATACAGTAATTGAGAACGCAACAGAGAGTCCTACGAAATTAAGAGAAATATTAATTAGAAACTAAAAAACATTAACTAGAAAACAATGACAAATTCTGCTCGTTTAGCCACTAACTCCATTAGCCACTAAAATCCATTTTTGTAATTAGTTTATAGTTTATTTCACAAATACCTTCGTAACAATATGTAAAACTTACACGTACATTGCAAAAATATCAAATGTCATTTATGAATCAATGAAAGTTCTTTTTTTTGAATGCAGCAAGCACCGATATATATGAAATCGTCGTCGTCAGAATCTGAAAACGTATCGGAAAACGCGGATTAGTATCCGGATGATCTGATACATTCAGAGGCTGTCACGAGATGACGAGTATTTACCGTAGTGTAGCAAGAAAAAGACAAGGTAAGGACTCTTCCTGCTGTAAGTTTGCAAGGTATCCTTGCGCGTGTTACTATATAATAGACAGATTAGAATTCCGTGGAAAACGTTGCCACTCCAGATTATGTGCTACCGTTCCGATGTTTTCGCTCTTCGTTGACCACCACATAAAATCATGTTTTATTATTAAATAAAAAATATAGAATTCTTTCATTTCCTTGTAAGTTACCTTTTCAATAATGCACTCGCTAACATAGCAGTATATGAAAATGTTGTACATGATTGTGAGCCCGTATAAGATGGTCGTAATAATACCGTGAACATTACTGTGTCGAATGTGCTGAAAAAAAAATTTTCTTATTCAATAATACATATTATTACACAGAAAAAAAATATTTTTGATTTAAAAATATCTTTAGTTTCAACGTGGAAATTTTGAAATAAGATTATATTGTGTTAAACAAAGAAAACTTGCTTGAATAAAGTCATTTATAAATAATTCAACAAAAAAATGTTGAAATAAGAAGTTGAACAACGAATAGGAGATTTCTTCGCCAGTGATTAAATAACAAAAATGATTAGACTTCTTTGATTATAACCATGGTATATAGAAAAGAGGTATGCTCTTTAGGCAGACCAAAATTCGATCTGTTCTGCGCAGACATGGCGGTGGAACAAGTCGCCGACATATTGGATTTTGACAGTCCATAAACAGAACGGAATCGTAACTACAGACCATATTACAAAAGATATAAATATGCCTGTGTGTAGTATTAAGGGGTGCAAGAATAGATACGAGAATATAAAAAAAAAAAATAAGTTTCTTTTCTTTCCCGAAAGACGCAGACACTGCAGCAAAGTGGGTAAAAACATGTGGTAAAAGTGTTAACCTCAAAAGTGGTAAGTACTTTTTAACTAAGATGTGAAAAATATTAAAATAATTTATTACCTATGTAAACATTTCAATTATTACAGCTCGAGTATGTTTCATACATTTCGCACCAAATTGTTTTAAGGAAATCCCAGAACATTTAAAATGCTTAGGCGATAGTTATTCAAAGGAAATACGTACACTTTTATTAAATGCAGTACCGACAGAAAATTTGATTTTTGAGGAAACAAGAAGTGTCTTGAGAGAAGTAAACGTATATAGAAAAAATGCAGAAACAATAGTTAATGCAAACATAAGCAAAGACAACGCTGAAAATATAAATACAGAAAATGGATGCATTGAGGTTTTAAATGACCAAAATTGCAAAAGCACGAGCAAAAGCATGAATATTTCCACATCAGTCAATAACATAATCAATGAAAATTTCAGGTACATACATAACTGCGTACATAGAATATTTATAATTTTTTCCTCCTACTTTAAAGTGACATTATTTTTTTATTTATAATAGTCTCAGATAAAAATGAAGTACCAAAGAATTGCGAAAACTTGTTTGTCAGTGGTTCTGATAGTAATAAAATTACTTTAAGTAATGTACAATAGAACGTTTATTTAACATGGCTGGATGCAGTGAAAGTCAATCAATTGTACAAGATCATAATGAAACTGTCAGGTATGAATATAAGCATCTACATATTGAAGATTATTAAATGTGTCACTATTCTGAAAAAAAAACATAAAATAAAATAAATTTCATTACAGCTATTTTAATCTTATTTCAGGTGTCAAAATGAAGTTCCAAAGGATTGCGAAAACTTGTTTGTCAGTGTTTCAAAATCTTTCAAGAATTTTATGGATCTCTCTTGTCAAAAGAAGACTGGATTTTTAAGAGCGTCACAAAACTTGTTAAAAAAAAAATTAAAAACAAGTTTCATGTTCCCAAAGAAGTTATTGAATATCTTGTTAGAACAAGGACTTATATTAGATTAAGATATAGATAAATAAAAAACTAAAATCTGACGTTACTAATAAGCATCGAACAAAAAAAATTACAAAATTTTTTAAGTAGTTTTTAAAAATAAATTATTTACATATCTGAGATCATTATACCGTCTTTTTATTTACTTATCTGTACTATTACAAAAAGAATTTTAATATATTCTTACTACATAATTTAGTTTTTGTTTTGTTTTAAAAAATTCAAAGATACATAGTCTTTATTTGAATTAATTTTTTTATATTTTAATATTATGAATATATTTATTAATAATTTATTTGCTTACTGTGCACTCGCGATCGGGTATCGTTCGTTGAGCGCGGTCGGCTGGTATAGCCTTGTAAGAAGACTCGGCAATCAAGGTTCTTAGGAGTGATTGGATAGAGAAACGACGTATCTTCGGATGTGCGGTGTATACGGTATCGAATTTTATTTGCTCGTGACAACGGTACAAAGGCTTCTGAGAGCGAACGGTATGTAAGCTGAATTTCGGAGCGGTCGCTAGAGCGCGCGAAAAGGGGGAAGATAGTTCGAGAAATAACGCGATCATTTTCGAGAAACGGAGCTGGCTTTCGCGGAAATTCGGGGGAACTCCAGGCGCTGACAAGGTCTCGCGCGTAAACACGTGAAACGACAACACGGCGAAGAATGCGGGTCGATGCGAAGTCTCGCGATTCCCGAACATACCGCCCGCCTCGAATATTTATATTTGAAACGAGAATTAACATACAGTAATATGCCGCATAATGTAAAATATAATACAGTAAATTGTTGAATACGTTGATATGTTGATACAGAAACTTAAGTCTAAAGGGACAGCGGAATCTTAAATCTAAGGAAACAGCGAAATCTTAAATCTAATTGCGTTTTATACATATTTACACGTTGGTTTTGACCGAAAGACGGAACGCATTACGGCCGCGAGCCGCCCGCCTTGACCGCTTCTCCTTCTGTTTGGGTATTTATATCGATCGGCAAGAAACACAGCTTGACGATGGGTCGCTTGTATTCGGAGCGCGCGGTTTTGACGGTGACGACGCGCGTCAGACCATCCTCCCCGGGATGACAGGCAATATAATGCGTCCAAGTTCCCAATGACTGGGGGGAGCGAGCGGATTACGCATTAGCACGATCCGACCGACGGTGGCCAGATTTTGGATAACGCGCCACTTCGGGCGTTGTTGGAGCGTATGCAAATAATCGCCTACCCACGACCTCCAAAAACCTTCAGAAATTCGTTGCACTAATTGCCAACGCGAGAGCCGATTCTCGGTTATGTCGAGTACGCTCGGCTCCGGGATTGCAAAAAGGTTTGCGCCGATCAAAAAATGACCGGGAGTAAGGGCGCGGTAGTCGTCGAGACTCTCGGAAATGGATGTGATCGGTCGCGAATTTAGGCACGCTTCGACTCGGCATAATAGCGTAATCATCTCCTCGCACGTAAGCGTGTGAGATCCTATACATCGCTTTAAGTGGTATTTGACGCTACGTACTCCGGCCTCATATAATCCGCCGAAATGTGGAGCCGAAGGAGGGAGGAAATGCCATGCTATTTGATCGCCTGCTAATTTATTAAGAAAATTTGGATCGCGCACGGCGGCGTTACAAGCGGCGGCGAGTTCTCGTTCGGCGCCCTGAAATGTCGTACCGTTATCTGAGTACATGCTATGGGGAAGTCCACGCCGAGCGGCAAATCGGGTAAACGCCGCAAGGAAGGCCGCCGAGCTGTAATCGCTTACTAATTCTAAGTGAATCGCTTTCGTGGTCATACAGATGAATAAGGAGATGTAGACCTTGTGAGCCTTATGACCTCGTCCCTTTGCAGACCGCACGAGTATCGGTCCTGCATAATCGACTCCGGTATGCTCAAACGCGCGCGAAGCTCGATTGACTCTGACGTTGGGTAAGTTACCGATGAGCTCCGCCGGCACCATAGTCTTTTCGCAAGCGCATTTGACGCATCGGTATAGGACCGCCCGTACACACGGTTGCCCTTGCGCGCAAAAGCCAAAACTCGGTACGGAGATGAGCGAGGGTAATATGAGGGCCTCCGTGTAGGGTGTTATGGTGAGCGTGCAATATAATGCGAGATAACAAAGGTTGGGACGCGAGGACGATCGGATGTTTGGCTGACTCGGGAAAATCGGATTTTTGCAATCGCCCTCCGACTCGTATGAGACCATCGGTGTCGAGATACGGGTTAAGCGCGACAAGTGAGCTTGATTTAGGTACGCGTTTGTTTTGTGTGAGACTCGCAATCTCTTGTGGAAACAGGTCACCTTGAATGGTTTTGAGCCAAAAGATCTTGGCTGTTTGAATTTTGCGTGGAGCTAGTGCGAGCGATTGATTGACCTCAGCACCGGTTTCCGATGTGGAATTGAGGCAAGAGCGAAGGATTCTTGTAAATCGCATAATATAGGCCGTCACGGTAAGCAGCTTAGACCATGAAGAATAACAAGTCGCGAGATCCCATGGTTCAACACGTGCGACGCAAGCATGTATGACGACGCGGTTTTCGCTCGATATTTCAGATTCGGTTGGAGACAAGCATGAGGTCGGCCAATGCTCAGGGGATTGTTTTAGCCAGGACGGCCCTGACCACCACAGGGTGCAATCAGCAAGCTCGCCAGGGCGCGAACCGCGAGATGCGCAGTCGGCGGGATTGTCCGCCGTCGGAACATGATGCCAGATTGCTGCCGGTAGTAGACTTTGTGTCTTGGCGACTCGATTCGCGACGAAAACCTTCCATCGTGATGGAGGCTGTTTAAGCCACGCTAGCACGATCCTTGAGTCGGTCCAACAGTAATGTTGGAGGTTTTGAATGTCGAGATTCGAAAGAACAAATGAGATTAAACGTGCTAGAAGCACCGCGCCGCAGAGCTCTAGTCGTGGCACGCTTAATGTTTTGATTGGAGCGACCTTCGATTTCGCGACGAGAATGCACACGGTAACGGGGCCGTCTCTCGGTATCGAGACGGAGATATACGACCGCGGCGTAAGCCTTTGTTGACGCATCCGAGAACCCGTGAAGTTCACAATGAGCTATATTGGGACCGTAATTTGTCCAGCGAGGGATCGAGATGAGTTTGAGACGCTGCAATTGATTGTGATATTCGCGCCATTGTTCTAAGAGATCGCACGGCAGCACGTCGTCCCAATCGTGTTTCAATGACCAGAGGCGTTGCATAAATATTTTCGCGACCACGATAACGGGAGTTACCCACCTCAACGGGTCAAACAGTTTCGCGATGGTGGAGAGAACCGCCCGTTTGGTCTGCCCTGCATTCGGTGTAGTTGTGACCCGGAAATGGAAGGAATCGCTTTCTGGATTCCACGCGACGCCTAATATCTTTAACGGCTCGTCGATCTGTAGATCCTTGTCACGCGCAAGGCCATGATCGGAAGGATCAATGTCGGACAGTAACTCGAGACAATTGCTTGCCCACTTGCGTAGCCGGAAACCGCCCTTTTCTAGAAGTGCAATTAGTTGATCGCGAATTTGAAGCGCGAGTTTACGGTTGTCCGCTCCGAACGTACAATCGTCGACGTAGATTTGACGAAATAATACCATAACGGCCAACGGAAATTCAGCTCCGTAGTCCTTGACGAGCTGTTGCAGTACGCGAAGTGCGAGATACGGGGCTGAAGCAGTGCCGTATGTCACGGTGAGCAACCGATACTCCGCCACTGGCTCGGAAGGTGACGAGCGCCATAGAATTCGTTGGTAATCCACGTCGCGAGTGTCGATGAGAATTTGCCGATACATTTTGGCGATGTCGGCAGTACAAACGTACGGATATTGACGCCAGAGCAGGATGACTACTACCAGGTTATTTTGTAGTTTGCGAACGATTAACAAGTGATGGTTCAGCGAGGTGCCGTTCGATGTAACGCAGGAAGCGTTAAACACGACCCAAAATTGCGTGGTAACGCTGCTTTCGCGAAAAACAGCGTGGTGCGGAATATAATAAATTTGAGAGTGACTCGATTGTGCGTCGGTGTCATTATCTTTGGTCATGTGACCGAGCTTCTCGTATTCCTCGAGAAATTCGCGATATAACGCGGCTTTATTTGGCTCTCGAAGGAGTCGACGTTCCGCGCGGTATAAACTTGACAACGCGGTAGCGCGGGATTCACCAATGTCTATCGGGGGACCGGTTTTGAAAGGTAACCGCACGACGTATCGTCCCTCCGGCGGCGTGCGGGAGTGAGTGGCGGCAAAATGCTCTTCGCATTGTCGCTCTTCGGGACTTAAATGATTTTCGTGAGGGACTTCTTCGATCTCCCAAAATTTGCGAAGATCGAGATCAAGGCTTTCGAGGATTGTTCCGTGATTAGCATGAACGGAATCAGGGTGGAGGGATCGGGCGGAAGAAATCGGTCCGGAAATTACCCACCCAAGTGTCGTGTTCTGAGCGATGGGCTCGTTATCGGCTCCTTTACGGACGCCTTCTAAAATGAGCATGTCGTACAAATCGGTTCCGATAATTAAATCGATAGGATCAGAGCTCATGGGATTCTTATCCGCCAACGTCAAGTCAAAAATATGCGCCCATTGTAGCGTCGATTGAGCGCGATTCGGTGCGTACTTTGAAGGCGATTGGATTACGTACGCGGTAGTCGAGTATGCAGGTTTGTCGCCAAACGATGGTGTTACGCAGATACGTGCGACGGAATGCGACAACGATTGCGAGTCTCCAATGCCGGTAATACGTGTAGTTTTCTTTATTTTTGCGAGACGCAACCGTTGAACGATATTTCCGGAGATTAAAGTCGCAACGGAACCTTGGTCGAGCAGAGCACGGGCGTAAACAAAGTGATCTTGTGGGGACTAAACACGCACTCGAGCGGTTGCTAAAAGTACGGTTGACTTCGGCATTATCGTCTTTGAAATTAAATGAGACGCGATCCTGTTATCGTTGTCGCTGTCTTTTGATGCGACGGTAGGAACGGATTCTGCGCTGGGCGATTTTGCATCGTCCGTGAAATGTAGTAGGGTGTGATGTCGCTTATGACAAGTTTTACAGGACCGCGCGGTTTTACAATCCTTTAGCGAATGAATACGCCCAAAGCAGTTAATACAACGGTTTTTCTTCTTTACATATTCGTATCGCTGCGACGGAGTATATGCTAAGAAGGACGCACATTGATATAATAGGTGCGCGGATTTGCACATTGGGCACGCAAGGTTTGCAGCTGTTGTCGAATGGGAAGCGATCGATTTCGATTTCGGCAACTTTTGCAAACCGTCGGTGGTTTTCTCGGATTCGAAGGCGAGATCGCCTCGAAAGCGCGGATACGCGATTCTAGAAACTTATCCAACTCGTTATAGGTGGGATAATCGAGAGGCCTGCACTTAGACACGGTACATTTGGACACAGTTTATTTGGACACGGTCATTTGAACACGATCTATTGGACACTGTTCGTTTGAACACCGTTCATTTGGACACCGTTTATATGGACACCGTTCATTTGGACACGAAAATACGCGACCTGTGCACTTGGACACGAGAATGCGCGAAATGTTCACTTGGACACGAAAATGCGCGGCCTGTGCAGTTGGACACGAGAACACGCGACTTGTGCACTTGGACACGAAAATGAACGACCTGTGCACTTGGACACGAGAATACGCGACCTGTTCACTTGGACACGAAAATGCGCGACCTGTTCACTTGGACACGAAAATGCGCGGCCTGTGCAGTTGGACACGAAAATGCGCGACCTGTTCACTTGGACACGAAAATGCGAAATAACTTTCGATGATAAATATGTCGCAGCCACATGGTGTACACACACACACACACGCGGGGGGGGGGGGGGGTGCAAGGGGGGCCTTCGGCCCCCCTCCCGCACCCCCTCCGCCAGTAGGCAGGGTGGACCTCGCTTAATATCTCGTGTCCAACTCCACAGGCCGCGCATATTTGTGTCCAACTGAACAGGTCGCGCATTCTCGTGTCCAAGTGCACAGGTCGTTCATTTTCGTGTCCAACTGCACAGGCCGCGTATTTTCGTGTCCAAGTGAACAGGTCGCGCATTTTCGTGTCCAAGTGAACAGGTCGCGTATTCTCGTGTCCAACTGCACAGGCCGCGCATTCTCGTGTCCAAGTGCACAGGTCGCTCATTTTCGTGTCCAAGTGCACAAGTCGCGTATTTTCGTGTCCAAATGAACGGTGTCCATATAAACGGTGTCCAAATGAACGGTGTCCAAACGAACGGTGTCCAATAGATCGTGTCCAAATGATCGTGTCCAATTGAACGGTGTCCAAATGTACCGTGTCCAAGTGCACCTCTCCCGGATAATCGACCGTTTCGCTCATCTGTAATTCCCATGCTTTCCGGGAAGATTTATCGAGTTTTTGCAAAATCAAAAAAACGAGGATATCGCTCCAAGTGTCGACGGGACGATCGAGGTTTTTGAGCACTTGAACCGAGGTGTTTGCTTTGTCGCGCAAATTCTGAAGGTCTTTGAAGGTTTCGGCCGCAATCTGTGGCAACGAAAATAACGTTTGCAAATGACCGTTAATTAAACGACGTTTATTTTCATAACGCCACGAGATGAGATTCCATGCCACAGTAAAATTCGCGTCGGTGATCGCAAGGTGGGTGAACGCGCTACTTGCATCTCCCGATAAACTCGAGCATAAATAATGAATCCGATCTATATTTGATAAAGTTTTATTATCGATAATCATCGATTTAAAACGATCGCGGAAGCTTTCCCAGCGGTCGAAATATCCGTTGAAAGTCGGCAGGTTGATCCGCGGAAGCTGAGCCGTGGGACGTAGGACTGAATTTGAAGCGTAACTTACATTGAGGTCGACTACGTCGCTGTCAGAAACCTTGGCCAGTACCTCGGACATGTAGTCCAGCGCCTCGTCAAACTGGTCCTCGCAGGCTTCAAACTGGTCATTGCAGTAATACGGCAGCTCCTCGGCGGTGCTCACGTCGAGGGATGCCCGGATCTTAGCGTCCAAGTCTTGCGAAGTCGAGAACTTTTCTTTGAGGGCTGCGATTCGGCTCTGCACCACCGCCTTCGTCATCTTGGCTTGACCCAATTTTTTAAAGTTGGATAGAGCGCGAGATATTGAGCTCATCAATTGGCTCTGCTTTGCCAGGAGCTCGTCTTGTGAAGATGCCATGGTGAACGGGTATCGTCACTTAGCACTCCGAAAGTCGTATGGTACGATTCGTCTTGACTCCGTATCCTGCTCGAAGGACCAAAATGTGCACTCGCGATCGGGTATCGTTCGTTGAGCGCGGTCGGCTGGTATAGCCTTGTAAGAAGACTCGGCAATCAAGGTACTTAGGAGTGGTTGGATAGAGAAACGACGTATCTTCGGATGTGCGGTGTATACGGTATCGAATTTTATTTGCTCGTGACAACGGTACAAAGGCTTCTGAGAGCGAGCGGTATGTAAGCTGAATTTCGGAGCGGTCGCTAGAGCGCGCGAGGAGGGGGAAGATAGTTCGAGAAATAACGCGATCATTTTCGAGAAACGGAGCTGGCTTTCGCGGAAATTCGGGGGAACTCCAGGCGCTGACAAGGTCTCGCGCGTAAACACGTGAAACGACAACACGGCGAGGAATGCGGGTCGATGCAAAGTCTCGCGATTCCCGAACAGCTTACCATCATTGTTTTATTTTTTTATTAATATATTTAATTAGAAAAATAGTTTTTAATTTTATTGTAGCTTAATATTTTGTGCTTGTTTATGCATAGAAAATTGTTAAGTATAAAACTGTGTTCTCCAAAATTACTGCCAGCGCTGAAAATCTATAATTTACGTTACGTGCACTATAAATTTTTAGCACTGGCAGTCAATTTTGGAACACAGCCATAATCTCAAACTTGTTTTGGAATTTACCGATCTTTTGAAAACGCGGTCCATTCTCATTGGCTGAGAAAGCAATATAAAGGTTACCTGTTCCAGATCGCTGATTGGCTGATAGGATGATGCGCAAGAGCATACCTCTTTTCTTTATACCATGATTATAACTAACTTGATTATAGTCAAGAAAGTCTAATTATTTTTGTTAAAAAGTTGAATATCTTATAAAAAGATTATAGTAATCTTTCTTATATACGAAACAATCTATAATCTTCTTATAAGAATTTCAACTTTTTTTTTGGTTAAACTATATAAATGACTATTCAAGCAAAAGCTTTCTTCGTTTAACG
The DNA here is from genome assembly GCA_030770355.1 of Harpagoxenus sublaevis. Taxonomy (NCBI): domain Eukaryota; kingdom Metazoa; phylum Arthropoda; class Insecta; order Hymenoptera; family Formicidae; genus Harpagoxenus; species Harpagoxenus sublaevis. The sequence continues at coordinate 11,855 of JASTWR010002377.1, forward strand.
CAATTTAATCTCATTTCAAGATTTCCACGTTAAAACTAAAGACATTTTCAAATCAAGTGAACGGGGGGGGGGGGGGGGTGTAAGACCGTCCCCGGAGGCGAAATTTTCTATACTCGAAGAACCAGAGGGGGGGTAATTATAATCCCCCTCACGACTAAATTAACAAAATAGGCAAAAGAATGCAAAAGAACGAACAAAATGCGCATGCAACGAAAAGCGAAGCGACTCACCGTTCGGGCGCCCGTCGTCTCCCGGTTGACTCCGACTCTCGTCCGTCCTCGCCGTATTCCACGTGGCCAGGCTCTGCCGGTCCGGCATGCAGGCGGATGCAGTGGGTTGCAGGCAGCAAGCAGACACAGGTGCAAGGCGTAATAAAACGGGCACAAGCAGGCACAAGCAGGCGAAATCACGAGCAAGCAAGGCAGGCGAAAGATCGGTCCCCAAGAGTGGGGGGAAGATCGCGGTCGGACGTCCGAAACTTCGTGCGCGTTCAAGAACTCCTTATGAGCGTTTTGACGATGGGAGTGTCTGGTGATCTTCTTCTTCTTCTTCGTACCCCAAATGGATTTCCAGCTCCACAGGAGCCAATGTACCACGCTTTTTAAGCAAGAATAACTGGGGGACTCTCCGGGGAGAGAGGCGCCCTCTTGCCGAAGCACAATAAGTCTCTTTTCCAACTCCAACCGTCGGTACGGGAGAGAGCTATAGTTCCATAATAATCAAGTATCAATTATAAATCGAACTTGCAATCTTTTAAAAAACAAATGATTGCATTAACTATTTTCCTGTTGAGATTATTAAATAAATAAACAGTAGAAAAAGGAGCAAGAAGATTAAGATTAAATAGATTATCTGTAAATTCTTTTCTTTCTTTAACATACAAATCGCAAGCCCAAAATAAATGCTCAATATCCTGAGAGTAAAAACCGCAAGAACACTCAGGAGAGTCGCATAAACCAAATTTAAATTTGGTAACATTAGTAAAAGCGTACCCGACAATAATGCGGGAAATGATACCCAGCCAACGCCTATCGATATTAAACTTAGATAAGAAAGAAACATTGATTCCCGTCACAAAAAAATTTTCCATGTAAAATCTCTCCGTTCCAATATTAATTCTCTCCAAAAATTCCGAATCAATATTTTTATAGGCATCTAATAAGGAAGCGGAAATGTCTCTATGTGATATTTTATTTAATAAAGGAACGCCATTAATAGAGGCATCCTTTGCAGCAAGGTCAGCTCTTTCATTTCCGTAAATACCAATATGAGCAGGACACCATGTAAATCTAATATGTTTATCATTTACCAGTGCAAGTCTCAGCTTAGTTTTTAAATCTGCAATTAGAGGGCAAAGCTTACAAAACTTAAAGGGTTTAGGATTTTGTAACGCCTTGAGAACACTCAAGGAGACCGTACAAATATTTATATGATCCCATGAAAGATCCCACATCAAATCGATAGCCCTAGATATAGCAAAAACCTCAGCAGAAAAAGAGCTAGTATGAGGGCTCAATTTAAACATCTTGATAACATTAAGCGAGGGGACAAAGATAGCACAACCCACCAAAGCATCACTCTTAGAGCCATCCGTATAAACGTCAATTTCCGAAGGAAATTCTCTATTGAAGGAAACTAGGTTAGTGAAAGCGAGATTAAGATTACCATGCTCCTTAACAAGGGATCCAGACGCAGTGTCCACAGGCACTGAGGTGGAACAAGTATCTAAAGAATAAGAAAAATAGGGATGTATATCCCAAATATACAAGTGTTCCCTAAAAGGCTGAACACACGGCCACCTTGAAATAAAAAAAGGAATATTTCTGGGAGCTACATGGCGATAAACCACCAGACTATGAAAGGAAGAGATTTTATTAATTAACTTGTTATTGCGTAGTTGAATAGATTTAGATATAAATTTATCGCTCTTAGAAATAATCCTTCTCATAAAAGACTTCTGACCACTAAAGGCCCAACATACACGATTAGAAGAAGATTTAGGTATATTTAACGCAATTTTATATGAAGAACACAATATACTATCTACAGAAGAACGGTGAGTTTGCGCAGCGCTCATGTACCACATGGCCCCCCACTCAAGGATTGCCCCGATGGTAGCATTAATAAAATTCATAGCCAAGGAAGGACTGACACCTCGAAATCTACCCGAAAGCCACTTCAGGATATTGACATAAATCATATACCTATTACGTAATGATTTGATATGATCTAACCATCTAAGGCCAATATCCATGATCAACCCGAGATACCTAATATACCTACTAAAGGGGATAGAACCACAAGATAAAACAATATGATTAGGTAGAATCAGTTTCTTACGATGAAAGATAATACATTGGGTTTTAGGCAAAGAAACAGTCAAATCCAAACCCTCAAGCCAAAGAACCAGTCGATCGAAAGCAACCCTCAAGCCCGCAATAACCCTGTCCAAGTCGCTGCCAGAAAAAAGGATAGCAATATTGTCAGCATATTGTAACACGATAGCCTTATAAGGTATATGAAAAAGTATATCCTTAACATAAATGCTAAACAGAATAAGGCTAAGGACAGAGCCCTGCGGAATACCACGCTGGAGAAGTCTACTCGCATAAAAAACCCCAGATTCAAAGAAACTAACAGATCTTGAAGAAAGAAGGTTACGGAAAAAATGCTTATACCCATCAGGGATCCTAAAATTATTAATATAATTAAATAATACGAATGGATTAACATTATCATATGCAGCCTTGATATCTAAAAATAAAGCACCGGTCATAGCCTGAGTGGCAAAAGACCTGTAAATCTCCATATTAATAAAAGCTAAACAGTCATCACAGGACTTTCCTCTTCTAAAACCAAATTGACAATTAGGCAAAATATTATCAAGTTCAATGAATTTTTCAAATCTATTTTTAATTAACTTTTCAAAAATTTTAAGCACATTAGAAGCCAGTGAGATAGGTCTAAAATCTTTATTATTTGGTTTAGGAATAAGAACAATATCAAAAAACTTCCAGTTAGTTGGGAAAGATCCATCAGATAATATTAAATTGAAAATTTTGATCAGATTAATTAAAGCCAAATCCGGTAATAATTTCAAAATAAAGTTGGAAATAAAATCAGGCCCAGGAGAGCTATTGGTTTTAGAGGAGGAAATAACCTGTTTAAGCTCAGATAAAGAAAGATCTTCATCAAAGATAGAGACGTGTGGAGTATGTGAAATATCCGCAAAAGAATTCGGAACCCAAGGAGGAAAAAGGTTGCTGATAAAATTATGAACGTTAGAAATCCGACTCTTAATAGGAGGATTATATTTCGCGAAAAAGGCGGAGTTCTTAAAAGAGCTAATCGAGTTCCAAAAAGACCTGGGATTAAAGTTCTTTCCGAGATCATTAATAAATGAGTTGAAATTCTCTTTTTTCCTCTTGCGAACAATCATTCTACAAGTATTTGAACAACTTCTGTAGTTAGCTAAACTTTTTCTGGAAGGATTCCTCATGCAAGACTTAAAAGCCTCACTCCTAAGAATCTTGGCATTCTCACACTCATCATCCCACCAGGGTTTATTAACACGTCTTCTCACGGGTCTAGGATAATAAGATTTACATGATTCAGTTCTGGCATCAAACGAAACAATAGACCCGGAAGAGTCAAAAATTTTTGCCCCAGATCGGAGAGCGCAATTAATAATAACGGAATTCCATTGCTCATAAGCCAAGGCACCAGATAAACCATCGATTGAAAAATCAGACATACGATTATAAATAATGTCGATCAAGAGGTCCTTATCTAAACCAGAAACACACATCTTAGCCCTCCTAGAAATATTCGGAAGATTAGGATCGTAATTAATCTGAATTATAATGGGGAAGTGATCGCTGCCACAAGGCTCATCAAAAGTTGACCAAGAACATTTATGACCCATAAATTGAGAAACTAAAGAGATGTCAGGAACACTACAATAATTAGGATTGATCGATACCCTAGTCGGCGAACCATCATTAAGAAAAACAAAGGTAGAGTCAGTCAAGGACTCAGCCAATGCCAAACCATCACTATTAGATCTAGAGGATCCCCACATCTCGTGGTGGGTATTGAAATCACCACAAATAATAATATTATGAGAACCGGCAGCAGCAGAAACAGAGTCAAGTAACCCAGACCAACCCTCCCGACTCACGCGGATGTGAGGTGGTTTATAAAGGGAAACAATGTAAATCCTATCAAGGGAAACCTTTCTATTAAGAAAGGAGATACCCGAAAGTTCAATACCAGGATTGTTGACAAGATCAAAGTAAAAAACAACAGGGTCGAGCACTCTGCGACAAAGAATTGCAGTACCACCCCCACACGTATCATCAATCCTGTCATTTCTAAAGGCTAGAAAATCCTTAAATGAAAAGTAAGAACTCGCATCTAACCAAGTCTCTTGTAAACATAACCACATCGTAATCTAAAATTAAATTAGCAAATTCAGGTAGTTTTCCGGAAATACTTCTGCAATTCCACTGAAAGATTTTCAAAGCCATTAGAAGAGAGAATTAATTTAATTTACGAAAAATTAAATGAAGATACTGAAGCAAAGCCGCCGCTTTGCCCTTTTCTGAACTACCTGAATTATATAGGAAACGTAGGTCGTGAAGTATAATATCGGGGGTAGGAAAGGTACTTGTTAAAGACTCTAAATTAGATTTAATTAAATTAGGATCCGCAGGAGTAAGGACCTGTTCAGCAGATGTCATTTCCACAGAAGGTGGACGAATTGTATCATCTATTTCGGAAGGAGAGCCAAAATCAGAGTCAGCACTATTAGTTCTACGAGAACGTTTCTTTTTATTATGAGAATTAATACGGAAACTTCGAGTATGAAAAGAATCTTTAACTATGTCAAACTTATTCCAGATCATGTAAGCATGACCCCTGAAAGCACTCACAGCTTGTTGACAAGAATCAATCTTCCTTGCTTTAATAATTCTTTTTGCCTGGCCGTAGGAGGCATTCGTATACGCCATTACGGTATTTATTACTTTATGCGCAATAAAAACAGGGCAAGAAGTATCAGAAGAGAAATGTTCCCCACCACAATTTATGCACTTAGGATCCGAATCACAATCCTCCGAAGAATGGTGATGTGAGCTGCATCTATCGCACGACTTAACGCCTCTACAAGTAAAGGTGGAGTGCCCCCATCTAAAGCAATTTAAACACTTGCGAACTTTATTAATAAACGGAAATATTTTACATCTGACCTTCCAAATATCAATATGTGAAGGTAGAAGATTAGAAGAAAAAACCACCTTTACAGAAGCAGAATTGATCAATTCATTACTATTCTTATCGCGAAATTTAAGCCTCTCAAGAGAGTGAATCACAACCGGATCAAAGGGCCACGTAATGCCCTTCTGAATTTCATCAAGCGACAGGGAAGGATTCACATCTCTAATCACACCGCAACGAAAAACTTTGTAATTCGGAGCATAAGCAAACAAATCATTGGATAAAATATTATTACTGGATATTAACTCATTCGCTTCCACGTAGGAAGAGAAGTCGACGCAAATTAAATTTTTTCCCAGTCTGCGTATCGCTGAGACGCAATTGAATCTCGCACACAATAATTTCCCCATATTCATGGGATGGAGATTGCCAATATTCAAAGAAGGCGAAAGAGATTCGATATGAACAGGATAAGGCGCGACAATTGAATCGGAATATCTATTGTTTTTTTGCGATAATAAGAACCTTTCTCTACCAGAAGTTTTGATCTCCGCAAGAAGAAGACTTATTCAAGTCCGGTATAGCACTACCATCAATACTCATTTCATTGCGAGGGTCCGTTTAACCGCGACCCCATTATCTTTCTCTTTAGGAGATTTACGATTTCCGTTCTTTGGCATGATGAAAACCTCAAATTGAGAAGGCTATATAATAAGAAATACACAGTCCAAAAGGAATGTGAACGACTACCAAAATATATATACACGCACGCAAACATAGAACAGAACAATAGAATGTAAATAAAGGAACTCGTAAATAAGGTCAAAAGAGACGGTAGCAAACACGGAATACGTTAGGAATTCTGACCAATAATTTCAAAATTATACACGCATTTTAACCAAAAAATATGTTATAAGAGTTTTAAGGATAACGCAGATAATAAATGTATAAACGCGATGTAAATAACGCAACAATTACACACGCATATAACCGAAAATTATATTATAAGATTTTAAAATAACGCAAATAATAAATGTAAATGTATAAACGCAACACGAATAACGTACACAATAAGCGCATAAACGAAAATACTAACAATAAATAATCTATAATGGTTATAAAATGAGAAGATACAAAGAATTCATATATACAGAGCACGCAAAATGCAACGCATAAGAAAGAAAAGAACAAACATAGTTAAACAAAAAATTGATTATTACTTCGCTCAAAACCCGTATTCCCTTAGAGAAGGAGAAGGAATAGACTTAACTTCACTCCTTGCAGGTGATCTCAATGAGTAGCCAGTAACCCTCACTCGAGAAACGGCCGTCAACCGCCCAGATCGTTCAACAGATATATATGGATGAATCAAGAATCCAAGACTCCCGAGAGTCAATCCATATCCAGAGTAGTCGCTCAACGCAGCAGATGATGATCTATAAGAAAACGCGAAGTCCGACGCTCTTCTTCTTCTTCTTCGTACCCCAAATGGATTTCCAGCTCCACAGGAGCCAAAGTACCACGCTTTTTAAGCAAGAGGTCTGTTCGTTTTCGCTGCACTTCTGAACTAGTGCAATAAGTTAGAATGAGACAAATATATTTTCTTTCATTCTAACTTATTGCACTAGTTCAGAGTGCAGCGAAAACGAACAGACCTAAGAATAACTGGGGGACTCTCCGGGGAGAGAGGCGCCCTCTTGCCAAAGCACAATATGTCGATCTCATTCTCAAATCGTCGGTAAAGAGGAGTACCATAGCTTCATAAAAAATCGATGTTACTATTTGAAACACCATAAGCGGCGAATTCGTAATAAGCGGCAAACATACAACTTAATTTGATTTGATTTGATTTGAGTTAACAAGTACTCATAAGCGGCAAATTCACAATAAGCGGAATAAAAAGAATTTAATATCTAAGCGGCAAACATACCCAGATAACAATTCGTGCGGCTCATGTTACCTTCACGGCGTGATTATCACACCGTGCATGCACGAACGCATCATGCTGGCTTCACGAAGTGATTTTGGCATACGTGCGCGCATAGAAGGTCGCACTATGCCATCACGTGTGATTACACGTGTGATGGTACAGTGATTACGCACACATGATGGCATAGTGATTACGCACTAGGATGATGAATTATAATATTGATCGTAAAAGATCGCACTACTTATAAACATAATATTTAAATATCAGATAAAATGGCAAAAACGTTACAAATACGTATAAATTCGAGTACGATTTATTGTATCAGAATTGTATGCGAATTTGTACATATATATATATATATATATATTATATATAATATGATATAATATGTATATATATAATATATATATATATATATATATATTATATATAATCGAGATAATATGTATATATATATATATATATATATATATATATATACATATAGAGATAATATATATAATAGATATATATATATTATATATAATATGATATAATATGTATAGATATTATATATTCATATATACATATTATATACATATTATATAGAATATATATATATATATATATATATATATATATATATATATTATACATATCTATATCCATATTATATATATAATATATTATATATATATATATATATATATATATTATATCATTATTATAATATATATATATACAGGGTGTCCCATTTTAACTTAGACAGCTGAATAACATGAAAAATTGCAATGTAATCAAAAAATGTTTTAGACAAAAGTCGTATGGTTTCAAGGGGGACATAAGATGATGACAATGATTTGACCTGGATGGTCGTTTGAAGCTCACGTGAACGTTACCTCCAATTTCTTACATGCAACCCCCTATATTGTAATATATCGTTTGAAAGGGCATAAAATAAGAAAATTTTTGGCGCTAACCAGAGGTTAATACGCTGACCCGTTCGGGAGTTATTTAAGGTCAAAAATTGACTTTTCCAACTTTGACCTTAAATAACTCCCGAACGGATTAACGTATCGACCTCTGGTTTGCGCAAAATTTTTCTTATTTTATGCCCTTTCAAACGGTATACTGCAATATGGGAGTTTTACTTAAAATTTTTTAGTGTCCCAGGGGGCTCTAACTCAAAAATTTGAAATGGAACTCCCCATATTGTAGTTTACCGTTTGAAAGGGCATAAAATAAGAAAAATTTTGGCGCAAACCAGAGGTCGATACGTTAATCCGTTCGGGAGTTATTTAAGGTCAAAGTTGGAAAATGTCAATTTTTGACCTTAAATAACTCCCGAACGGGTCAACGTATTAACCTCTGGTTAGCGCCAAAAATTTTCTTATTTTATGCCCTTTCAAACGATATACTATAATATAGGGGGTTCCGTTTAAGAAATTGAAGGTGACGTTCACGTGAGCTTCAAACGACCATCCAAGGTCAAATCATTGCCACCATCTTATGTGCGCCTTGAAACCATACGACTTTTGTCTAAAACATTTTTGATTACATTGCAATTATTCATGTTATTCAGCTGTCTAAGTTAAAATTGGACACCCTGTATATAATATATATATATAATTTATTATATTATATATTTAATAACAAAATTCCCGCATAGCAATTAAAATAGCAATTTTATTGTAATTGTTATTTTATTATATTATATTACTTTTATTATTTTATTTAATTATGCAAATTGTGTAAGTCTATTAATATAATGAGATCGTGAAATGTGTTTATCCAAGCTTCATGATCTCCACGATCCATACGCATCTCACGCCTAGCAACCCCGCGGGGCCGCGTGCGTTTGTTGTTCGCCCGCCTACTG
>JASTWR010002379.1:0-20800 GCA_030770355.1 Harpagoxenus sublaevis
CGCATAGTTGCAGGTTTCATGTACAACGAAGTATTGCCCGACGAAAATTTTACAAGTTTATCGTCACGCATTTGCACAACTTCGAATAGTAGGTTGTCTGATGGAAGAGCCGGAATAGTCAGCGTATGACCGACAGCTGACCGCACGAGTCGCTCGAAATCCGTGCGTCTATCGATGATCTTCTTCCACGTCCAAGAAGACATCGCGATTTTATTTCCTCGGTTGTCGCCAAGAACCAATTCGACAAAGGAGGATTCGTGTGGAGGTTTCAGACTGACGCTGACCCCAATTTCCAAATATTTGTTAAGCAGTAGGCGTCAATGCGTATCGTCTGTTGAATAGACGCACCGCACGACGCTCCAACGAAGTGCTGTAGAAAAAAAGAACAAGATAAGTCTTAAAATAAGAAAATTGTAAAATTATAAAATAGGATACTCTGTAAATGAAAGGAAACTTACTTGTTCGCATTGATGGAGTAGCAGCTTCGGGAAGCGGCACGTAATAATTTATGCTTGCACCACCACCACTGTTGTTTCCCGCAGCGGAGTACATTTTTTCAATCTCGGTTATGGCAAGTCGACCGTTTGTACAAGACTGACCGTTCGCATAAAATTAACGGAGCGTATACGCGGCAACACCCTACCCCTTTTTTTAAAATTATGACGTGGTGGGGGATTAATGCTTCTAGAACGTATTCTGAGAAACGGTGTTTATCAAGGTTTTGAGCGAACGTGTTGGGACATGTTTCACTGCATCATTCGGTTATGACGTCATCCCATTCTTTCCTCATGATTTTTTGTGTATGCACTATCACGTTCAGGAGTGCGAACGAACATGTTTATGGTGTGATCGAGTCACGTGCAAGTGCTCCGTAAAAGTGTGTGACGTGATTTAAAAAACATTACTATAAAACACAAAAAACATGGAACATCTCAATAAAATTGCGCGCGAACTGTTGGAGCAGTCGCGCCAAGTCGCTACCTTGAGCGAGTATTTCACGTGGGCACAGCGATGCGAGGAAACCATCGAACAGCTCGAAGAGCACTGTCGCGCCAAGCGTCCGCGGCTCTGGCCTGGAGATAGACATTTATTGGTGTCGAATGTCAGACTACTCGAGGGTGCGAGAATTCAATTAGATAGACGTTTTATACACAGCGGTGGTGATTTGGTGGTCGCGGGCACCAGTAGTGGCGACGGCAATAACGCGGAAAGACTCGTTTGGCGAGAAGATCGATGCTGCGTTCGAAAACCGTATACGGACTGGTGCGGTGATTAACACAGACTATATCGAACCGCGACAATTTATAGGTGGACGCTGCTAGTGTAGTGCTCGAAAAAGTGCAAGACGCTATAAACAGACACAACAGCGTGAAAGTGAACACCGTGTTCAACGGTGAGTTTGTGACGGGTGAATAAACGTGACAATAAGAGTATGAACACGAATAACTATGCTCTCTTTCGTACATCCGATATGCGTGAGTGGTACGAGCGACACGTTATCGAACCCACACTGGCGAAAACTCGAGGAGTTCCAGGAGCGAGATAGCGGGTGGGCGCTATCGCGTATCCTCGATCTTACAATTAATATCAACAGGTACGATCCTATGCGCGCGGGATGTCACCTGAAATTACCGCAAGAGATATTGAGGAAGAATGCGGTGATTAACGTCCGGTCCACGGACAATGCATGTTTCGCGTGGTCGGTGGTCGCCGCGCTGTATCCAGTCGAGCGACATACGGAACGGGTATCCTTGTACCCGCATTATACAACCGTGTTAAATGTACAAGACATTGAGTTTCCTATGTCTCTGAAAGGAATTAGTACATTTGAACGACTCAATGACGTATCGATAAATGTCTACACCATCGAGGGACATAAAACGCTAACCGTTCTACCGATACGGCTCACCGACCGGAAGAGAGAAAAGCACGTCAATCTGCTGTACGTGCAAGACTCGCGAGACTACAACGTGGGACATTTCGCGTGGATAAAGAACCTGTCCCGCCTTGTGAGCTCACAAATAAATAGAGATGAACATAGGAAATACTTTTGCGATCGGTGAGTAATACATTAAAGAAATAATAATATACGATAATTTATATTTCTATATAAAAGATATATGTAAAAAAATTGCAAATTTTTTTTGCAGATGTCTACACTATTTCTACACAAACGACAAGTTGCAATCGCACACGGTAGACTGCAGTGAGATAAACGACTGCGCCATCCGACTACCGAACGAAGACGACAAATGGCTGAGCTTCCGCAACTACAACAGAAAGGAGCGGCTCCCATTCGTCGTGTACGCCGATCTCGAATGCACCCTGGAAGAGATGGAAGCGGATGAGAGAACGTCCACGTACGCATATCAACGCCACGAGGTATTTAGCGTCGGGTACTACGTGCAGTGCTCGTACGACGACTCGTTATCTACGTATCAGTTTCGCCGCGATAAGGATTGCGTCGCATGGTTCGCCAACGAACTCGAGGAATTAGCGCATCGCGTAAAGGGTATTTTATCCGCCAATGTCCCCATGGAAACGCTCTCGAAAGAACAGTGGCATGCGTTTCACAGCGCGACGCACTGCCACATTTGCGATAAACCGTTCACACTAAACGACGATGAGGAGCGAGTACGCGATCATTGCCATCTGACCGGCCGCTATAGAGGTCCCGCGCATTCAAACTGTAATCTCAATTATAAAGACTCATATGTCATTCCCGTAGTGTTTCACAATTTATCCGGTTACGACGCACATTTTATCATAAACGAAATAGCTGCCGCGTTCGAAGGCTCGATCGACGTACTGCCGTTAACTAAAGAAAAATATATCTCGTTCACGAAAAACGTTAAAGACACCGCCGACAAATCAGATTCGCGAAACAATATAAAATTACGGTTCATCGATTCGTTAAAATTTCTCACCACTAGTCTCGAAAAATTGGCATCCTTTCTCGATAAGGACAAATTAAAAATTGTACGTTCAAAATTTTCCGAATTATCAGTCCACGATTTAGAACTACTGACGCGAAAAGGTGTCTTTCCTTACGAATACGTGGATTGCGTGGACAAGCTGCAGGATACGCGTTTACCGTCGCGCGAATTATTTTACAGTTCCTTGGTCGGTGACACTGTATCCGAGAGTGATTACGCGCACGCCGTGAACGTTTGGCAGCGGTTCTCCGTTCGAACCTTGGGCGAATACAGCGATCTGTATTTAAAAACGGATGTCTTGTTATTGGCCGACGTTTTCGAAAATTTTCGTGACAGTTGCATCAAAAGTTACGGACTAGACCCCGCTTATTACTACACATTGCCAGGTTTCACATGGGACGCCATGTTGAAGCATACTCGCGTAAATTTCGAATTGCTCACCGATATAGATATGGTAATGTTTATCGAACGTGGTATTCGCGGCGGTCTGAGTCAATGTTCGGGCAGATACGCGCGAGCCAATAACAAGTACATGCAGTCGTACGATCCATCGAAACCATCGTCGTACCTCATGTATTTCGACGTAAACAACTTGTACGGTTGGGCAATGTGCCAACCTCTACCGTACGCAGATTTTCGATGGGTCGAAGACGTTTCGAATTTTGATATTAGCGCGATCGATACGAATTCGCCCACAGGTTATATTCTCGAGGTCGATCTGGAGTACCCTCAGAATAAACACGACGCGCACACTGACCTACCGTTCTGTCCGACGCGCGATAAGCCGCCAGGCGCGCGGCAGGCCAAGCTCCTTGCGACTGTGTGCGATAAGAAGCGCTATGTCATACACTATCGTAACCTTCAGCAATGCACGCGCCACGGCCTTCGAGTTACAAAAATACATCGCGTATTGCAATTTGCTCAATCTCCATGGCTCCGCGATTACATCGAATTAAACACTCTGTTTAGAACGCGCGCGACAAATGATTTCGAAAAGAATTTATATAAATTGATGAATAATGCGGTATTCGGAAAAACGATGGAGAATGTGCGTAATCATGTAGACGTAAAATTATTGACTCATTGGGAGGGTAGATACGGCGCGGAGGCAATGATCGCTAAACCAAATTTCCATAGCAGGAGTATTTTTTCGGAAAATCTGGTTGCCATAGAAATGCGTAAACTCGAGGTGAAATTTAACAAACCTATCTACGTGGGTATGTGCATCCTCGACATATCTAAGATATGTTTGTATGAATTTCATCACGAGTACATGTCTCCTCTGTATAGCGACAAGTGTAAAATTATGTACACGGACACGGACAGTTTGATCTACCATATAGAGTGCGAGGATGTGTACGAGAACGTGAAACGTGATATCGCTAGGTTTGATACGAGCGATTACCCGGTCGACAACGCGTACGGTATACCGCTTGAGAACAAGAAGGTGCCGGGCTTGATGAAGGATGAAAATAACGGCGCGATCATGACTGAATTCGTTGGACTCAGGGCGAAAATGTACGCCTTGCGAGTCGATGGTAAAAAAGATACTAAGAGAGCAAAAGGTGTAAAGAGTAACGTTGTCGCGAGAACGATAACGTTCGACGACTACACGCGGTGTTTGAGTGATGAAATTGAAGTGATGCGACAGCAGTCCTGTATAAGATCGAAATTGCACCAAGTGCGTACAGTGTCCGAGACGAAAATCGCTCTGAGTCCGTACGACGACAAACGATATATCTTATCGAATACGACCGATACGTTACCGTGGGGGCATTATCGAATACCCTTGTAACGTAATGTATGTATGTATGTATGTATGTATGTATGTGTGTATGTATGCAATATAACGTATAACGTAACGTATAACGTAACGTATAACGTAACGTATAACGTAACGTATAACTTATAACATAACGTATAACGTAATGTATAACGTAATGTATAACGTGTAACATAATGTAAGTATATATGTATGTAATGTATGAAATAAAACGTTTTATATTGAACATGATATTAATAAAGATATTGGATGTATGTATGCAACATTTTATATTGGATGGGATATTAATAAAGATATTGATTTAATATTTCATATTTCTTATATGTATTTCAAATTTATTTTCTACATATTTATTTCCTTAAATGTATTTTTATATGTATTACATTTTTATTTATGTATTTTTTATACAGTAAAAATAAATGTCATTATATATATATATTAAATCACGTTGTCCTTGTGTATCCATGAATTGTGCGATCCATCGAATCCCAACCATTTCACATAAACCTCGTCACCCCTCCTGCGAAGTACCTTCTCCACGAGATACACGTCTGGATAAGCCGCGCGATGCAGCTCATGCTCGTAGAATCCTCCGGTGACAGATTTTCCTCGATAGTCCTCGAGTAGATAGGTTACGGGATTAGTACGCTGTACTTTAACAATTTTGAAAACCTCGGTTGTCCAATTCGGCGTGTAACCTTTCTCGAAAACAGTCTTGTACTTGCTGACGCGTACCGGGTCGCCTACTTTGAACTTTGCCGGACCCGCAATCTTTATCTCGCTGTACACCGTGTTCAAGAGTCTTTCGGCGATCGCGGGAGTAACGTCGACGGGCCGCACGCCGATCGTTCGATGCTTGCGCGCGTTGTAATCCGACACGAGTCGCGGCAACGCGTCGACCCACTTGTAAGTCCCATTGAGCGTAAACATCTTCCACATGTCATTCTTTAACGTGCGATTGAATCGCTCGACGACCGATGCCTTCATCACCGAATATGTGGAATAATGATTAATGCCGTGTTTTTTCATGAGACGTTGCACGTCGGCGTTGTAAAATTCCTTCCCCATATCGGTTTGCAAGTTTTTCGGGCACCTCTTGCTGTCTCGAATTATCTTAGCGATAACGTCAGCTGTCTCGCTTCCGCCTTTACTCTTGAGTGGCACGGCCCACGCGTACTTGCTCAGCACATCGATGACGGTAAGTATGTAGTGGTAGCCTCTATTGAAACGCGAGTAAGGACGCATCTCGACGATGTCAGCCTGCCACAGGTCATCGTACCCACGCACGATGACGCGTCTTCGGGGAAAATTTCTTCTCGCCGGTGCGTGCAGTTCCTCGACGAGTCGTCGTTTTTCGATATTTTTGCGTCCATCGGATTTCGACGATGTCATGTTTTTTTTTTAACGGTGTGTAATAATACACGCAAAGAAATTATATCTTAAACTTTTTTTAAACCAATCAATAACCGTTTATTTCCGTTCCTTGTCGCTCAATAGCGGTTCTTTGTCATCGGCTTGTCGTTTGTTTCTGCTCATTAACCGTTCACAGCCGTTCCTGAACCGTTCGTAACCGCTTCTGAGCCGTTCGTTGTAACTGCTCGATGACCGTTCCTGAATCGCTCGTCGCCCTTCGTCGTCGTCGTCGTCATTGGGCAGCCTTTCGTAACCTTTCCCGGATCGTTTGCCGCTGTCCATCGTTATTCAGGTTTCGTCGATCGAAAGATATGTGCCTCGAGCGCCTCTCGGTTCGCGTCCAACACGGCTTGCGTATCTCGTTTGAGCGCGATCAGATTCGTTTCGATTTCTTCCAACTGATCTCTCAATATTTTAACGCTATCTCTCAGAAGTCTAAGATTCGTTTCAAATTCAGTCTCCAATCGCGCTTTACGATACTTCTCGAATTCCGCTTCGTCTCTCAAACTCTTAACGCTCTGTTCCACGTACAGTTTGTTAACCGCGTCACCGTCAGCCTCCGGTTGCGCCACGCGACGAATCTTGCGCGAATTTGCGTCAAAGTCCGTAGCAGTGCGACACAGAGCGTTATCGCGCACGAAATTTCTCATTAATCCACTCCACTGATGGTACGATACGGCGTTTGACGCGTCTCTGCTCTGCTCGAATATACCAAATTTGTTGATCGGCATTTCGACGCTGATTGAGCGGCTCGCCGCCGCGCGGCTCAATTTATAATAAGACCGGCTTCGCGAAGTTCCTCGATGATCGACAGGATCTCGTTGTCGTGGGCATTGTTGCCAGCGTGGTGCGAAGCGTCGAGCAATCGTAGACGATCCACCAGCTCGTTGGGATCGTCCCAGTGCACGTAATCGATCTTATTGTCGGTCAGCGTCATCGCGCGGAGCGCGATTAATCCTTTTCCGGATCGTTTCTTCATGGATGCAGGCGGTATCAACTTCTGGATTATATTCATGTACTTGTATCCACTGTTGGACTTTATTCGCCCGAGAGGATCGTGATTGGCTCTATGAGTGCTCGTCTCAAATAAAATATTCTTGTACTTTTGCATATCCTCCTCCGTGTAAATGTTTTTATCAGGCTTGTTTTTAAAGATCAACTCGTAAATACCGCGTGTGCCAATGTAATGTACGTCGCCGATATATATGTTATCCATGCTGTCCACCTTGAAACGTTTATTCCCGAGCATCATTCCATCGTTGCCGAGATAAACGCCGTACACGGTATCTATATCGCTCCTTGGCTTGACACTCATAAGAGCACCGATGTACTCTTGGCCCAATGGACTCAAGGTATCGTGCAACGCTTCTCGACCCTCCGACGTTTCCAACTCCTTTCGAATAGGCGTCGCGAGCTCCGAGTCGTCCGTGAGGTCAAAAACAGGCATGTTTGCAGGGTAATTCGAACTTTATTGTAGGCTGCATTTTTCTCGCCGTTACGTATGGCGGAGATGATATCGGTGGAGATGAGGTTATCGGTGTAGAGGTTATCGGTGGTACATCCAGTAAAGCTTTCGATCGTTTCGATTGGCTAGATTTACGCGGTGCCGGCGGGTGATCCGACCATTTTCTCTTTCTCGGCGTTGCATCCTCGGAAAACGTTTCGATCTCAGCGTCGCTCTCCGGCTCCTCTTTCTTCACCGCGATCGATTTGTCGGCGATCTTTTGCAACGGCTCGATGAGAGGCTTAAAGTGCGTGTCCAACTCAATGTCCTTTTCGATCCTACCGGTCTTCATAGCGCGAAGTTTCTTGCGAATCGACTCGCTCGTTTTCGCAATCTTCTTCGCAACCTTCTCGCGCTCGCGGATATCCATGCTCTTGTCGATTGCAGCCATCGCGGAAATACGTGATGCTTTCTCCGACGTTTTACCTCGACGAGGTACCGACGACAACTGACCGCTTTTGCGGTATCGCGAACATGTTAAATCCTTTTCTGTATCGACCATTGTTGAGCGAGCTGTCCTTGTCTATCACTACGAATCCGTACTTGCGCTGCCAACATTCGCTGCACAGCGCGCTGAATTCATCGTACGACATGTCGGTATTCACGTGATCGTTGTACACGTGTTTCAGATTGGTACCATCCTGTTTGAACAGGATCAGCAGGTTCGCGTTGTCGCGTATCAGATGTTTAGGTATTTTCGCGTACGTCTGACAGAGATAAAAACAGTCGACGTTCGAGTGCCTACCCATTGAAAAATACTCTCTCACGGTGTCTTGCTTGTCGCATGCCACGTCATCGAAAACGAATATCGAGTTTGAACACGCATCGCTCGGTGGAATGACGTCACTGTTGTTGGAGAACGTAAAGTAGCCGATTTCGTCGATCGACGTCAATAAATTCTCCAGATATCGATATTTCGGTTGCTGAAGCGACTTTGAGTAAACGTACACGTTCTCGAAACGTACACCGTGCGGGCTTTCCAACAAGCTTATCAGAACGTTGGTTTTACCGCAATTCGAGGGACCGCAAATGATGGCGCGTATAGTGGCCGGTAGCATCGTACCGTGCCTGCGCTTCTCCGCGTTGCCCCCCATCGACCGTGATCTATCGTCGCAGTTCGTCACGCGAATCGCCTGCGGTTGTCGCACGAATCTCATTTTTCGCATTTCTGACCAGAGGGCTGGATCGAGCGCCTATTTATAGGTGCGCGAAACCGCGCATCGCTCAGTAGCAAAAAAATGTTCGTTCTGTTATCAAGACCTTCCGATATTCGCGATTTTAGCGCCGAGCAGCTACAATTTGTACCAAAGGCTGTTCTGTTGCAATTGTGTGGCGATTACGTCCACCACGTGTGGGACAGGCTTCCGGAACATATAAAGGCGGATTCGGAGGTTCAGCAATATTGTCGGTGCTTAGAACATTATAATTTACCGCATCATCGAACGCACATCGACGGTCCGGCACCGTTGATAAAAAATTGCGGCGAATGCCAGCGAAAAAAATAGGCAAAGGTCTCTTCAACCGCGCGATAAGCTCACTTCCGATCGAATTGCACATTCCCGGCTATCAGTTTTGCGGTCCGGGCACTCGGCTAAAGGAGCGATTAGCCAGAGGCGATCCGGGTGTAAATCCATTGGACGCGGCGTGTCGCGAGCACGACATAGCGTATTCGCGTAACAAAGATCTCACCGGGAGACACGCGGCGGACAAGGTACTCGCCGACAAGGCGCTAGGACGTGTCATCGCGAGATATTCGGCTCTCGGAGAGAGAGGTGCCGCTACAGCCGTCTGGGCTGCTATGAAAGCAAAGACGAAGCTAGGAATGGGTTTGCGAACCGTGAAAAAGAAGAAGAGAAGAGCGTCGAAAAAACGGATACTTCCGGCGACGAAACGAGGCGGTGTATTGCCGCTTCTACCGTTGCTGGGAGTTCTCGGTTCCCTGGCCGGCGGGGGCGGCCGGGATCGCAACGGCCGTGAACGCTCGCAAAACCGCGCGACGTCAGCTGGAAGAGATGCAACGTCACAATCGCGCCATGGAAGGCCGCGGACTTTATATCGCTCCGTACAAACGCGGACGGGGACTTGCGTCGAAGAAGAGGAGAGAAAAAAAAAAACGTCAAAGAGACGTTAAAAATGCCCACGGGTATTACGACTAACGTACAATTGAATCGACTGGCGAAACACATGCGCGTACCGTTCTTCAGGGGTGTTTTCATGCGTGACTCGTTACCAATCGGCGGTATACGCCGAAACGAGAGCGGTATTGTAAATTTGGATGATACAGCGGGCTCCGGTACTCACTGGGTAGCGTACGCAAAGAGGGGAAACCGCGCGATGTATTTTGACAGTTTCGGTAATCTTCGACCGCCGAAAGAGTTGGTGCGATATTTCGGACCGAGCGTGATGAAGATAGAGTACAATCGCACGCCCGTTCAAACATATGATCAGAACATCTGCGGACAAGCGTGCCTGCGATTTCTCCTGACAATAGACGACGAACGGCGTAAATTTAAGAACTGACGGTGCGCCGTGGAGACTCAGTGTTAGTCGAACGGTTTTCCCGACATGTCTATGACATTCACGCTGACCGGGAAAAGCAGCATCCTCGCGGTGCCCTACTTTCCCGCCGTAGATTTGAGCGACGGTGACTACGAGCTCGGTCTAACGGTTTTTGAGACTTATCACACGATACCAAACGTGAATTCTTCGAATAATAAATTTTACTTTGACGAGGATGACACGGAAATTACGATACCCGAGGGATCGTACGAGATAGGAGCGATACACGAGTTTTTGAAACGCGCTGTTTCACGGAAACGCCCGCGACGCGTAGCTCCTTCCATCAGCAATCGTACATCGGTCGTAGATATCGCGCAAGAGGAGACCGCTCGCGCGAATGGCGACGAGGGCGATGATGACAACGCGGAGTACGAGGATGATGAGGCTGTAAAATATCCGATAGTGCTCCGTGCTAATTACAACACGATGAAAAGTGAGATCAATTGCGCTTTCAGAGTAAACTTTAGCAAACCAAACAATATTGGATCACTGCTGGGATTCTCGTCGAAGCGTATATTGCAGCCTGGAAAATGGCACCGATCGGACCTACCGATTAATATCATCAATATAAACATTATCCGCGTAGAGTGTAACGTGACCGCGGGTGCGTACAGCAACGGCAAACCCGTTCACACGATACACGAATTTTCTCCGAGCGTGCCGCCAGGATATAAGATATCGGAAACACCGGCGCAGATCATTTACCTGCCAATCATCGCACGGAGCATTACTGATCTAACGGTACGCATCGTGGATCAGGACGGACGATTGCTCGACTTTCGAGGCGAAGAGATCACCGTCAGATTGCACGTACGACGGCGACAGCGATAACGCGCGTGAGTGTGCGCGACATATATAAGATGCTCGTGTTGAACGACTCGGAGCACACGAGAGATAACACTATTTACACTACGGTAGCGGTCAACGATATCGTTCGATCATTGTCATCACCAGCGTTAGGCTACGCTACAAATACGAGAAAGAAACTCACAGCGTCAAACGTTAAATTCTTACAATCTTTGGGATTCGCGGTGCGAAATATCTGAGGAATCATGACCGATATCCTTAACATTGGAAGCGAGCCGGTCTTTGACGATCGCATCGTCAAGATCGAGACTCACACGTACAACGCGTACGCCAACACAACGTTCGAGTATAGCGATGAGATACAAATACCCATACAACAGCAGGATCTGTATACGTTGCCGTGCGAAAGTTTTCTCTACGTCGAAGGAATATTGACGGTGAAACAGAGTAGACGGTGAACCCGATAACGTGGTATTGGCGAATAATGCCGTCGCATTCTTGTTCGATGAGATTCGATACGAACTCGACGGTGTGGAGATTGATCGTAACAGAAACGTAGGAATAACAACAACGCTCAAGAATTACGCGTCGCTGTCTTTGGGCGCGAGTACGATTCTGAAAAACGCTGGCTGGGATATGCTCAATAACGCTGACATCACTTCTACGCGAAGAAACTTTACTTTTCACGTACCGCTCAGCATGCTACTGGGATTTTGCGAGGATTACAAACGCGTGGTGATCAACGCGCGTCATGAATTGATCTTGATACGATCGCGCAATGATAACAATTCCCTAGTGGGAAATCCGACGTTGAATCCTGCTATCAACGTACTCAAGATACAATGGCGAATGCCTCACGTGTTGCTGAACGAGATCAACAAACTGTCGATGCTGCGCGCCTTGGAAAACGGACAATATCTGAATATGAGTTTCCGTTCGTGGGATCTGTACGAGTATCCCCTGTTGCAAAACACGACCAAGCACTCGTGGGCTATCAAGACCGCGACTCAGCTCGAAAAATCGCGATACGTCATCTTTGCTCTGCAGACGGGCCGGAAGAATGTTATGACCAGAGAAATAACAACGTTTGATCATTGCAAATTGACCAACGTGAAACTTTATTTAAACTCTGAATTCTATCCGTACGATGATATGAATTTGGATTTTAGTAAAAACAAATGGGCGATTCTGTACGATATGTATGCACGTTTCAGTAGAGCGTATTACGGACGCGAGCACGTCCAGCCGTGTCTCGATGTCCCGAATTTTCTACAATACGCTCCAATAGTGGTCATCGATTGCTCTCGACAAAACGAATCCGTCAAAAATGCCACCGTTGATGTCAGAATAGAATTCGATTGTATGGAGAATGTACCGCCGAATACCTCAGCGTACTGTCTCATCATACACGATCGCGTTATTCAGTACAACCCGTTGACCAACGTGGTGCGCAAAATTGTCTGAGCGTTCGCGGCAACGTCGAAGAAATATTTTTCCGATACAATAAAAAAGAGGGGGGAGCAGGGTATAAATCAAAAGTGTCGCGAGACGTCTGCATATTTGCGTGTCATTCTTCTCGAGTAACGCATCAAAGAGAAATCTTATGTCCGTACCAACGTTCGTGGACCTGCAAGGTTTCCTCGTCGGAATGAAATTTGTCGTGAAGGAGGTGGCTGCGAAAGGGGACCGTTCTGGCGCATTACATCTTTGAACGCCCCATGCCGTGGAATCTCCTCATGAATTCCGACAAATCATGCGCTACCTGGTTGATCAAAAATCATCATGGATTACGATGGAACGACGGAAACGTGCCGTACAGCATGGTGAAACATCTAATTACATCGGCCGTGCTTGGTATGGAAGAGGATGATGATAATGACGACGAAACGCCGCCGACTCTCGTGTACGTCAAGGGAATCCAGAAACGCGAATGGCTGGTGGATCTGCTCGAAAATTTTGCGAGAAAGAAAATGATCATCGAGACTCTGGATGCTAATTACGAAGACATCGACTCTTTGAACAATATGGATGCCGCTAATACTGTGCGATGCGGAAAACATACGATGAACTGCGCGTTGCAAAACGTATTTAAAATATTTAACTGGTGGTCGAAACACGAGAAAGAAGTGGAATCTTTTTATACAACTTATAAAAATAAATAAATAAATGTATAACATATATGTACATTACAATGTTTTATTTTATATCTCCTTTTCCATCCACTTCGCATGAATATATATATATGTAACAGAAAAATAAAGCCTTTCTTCAGGTCACGACGTACGACTTTATTTTCCACTCGAGCGATATACGCAACGTTCGCCTGAACATCGGCGCTCGCTTCTGTAGTGCGAGACGCGATTTGTTTACGAGCGTGAAAGATGAACCGATATGCCCGTCCTAAACTACGATATTTGACTCTTCGTAGAAAGAATCACGGCGCCATTCGGTTATGGTGTCTCGTGTTTACAGATCGAGCGAGCGTTCTAGCGGGTTTCTTGCCGCAGTTACGCCTCAGTCTGCAACAGTCGCTCGCCGGTTGTATAGCGCAAGTCGTTCGCGGTGACAGTTTTTAAATTTTTTTTAGTCATCAGTTTTTGTTTTGTGTGTGTGTGTGTGTGCGTGTGTGTGTATGTGTGCATGGTGGTGGTGGTGGTGGTGGACGCGGCTGGGGTGAACTAGGCTGTCGACGATTACTCCGGGAAATTCTACGATTGCTCGAGCGTCACTCCGTCGGGCGCGGACACGGGCACCCCCCTCCCCCCAAATTAAGGTAAGAGCGAACGCGAACGCGAACGGCGAACGGCGGCGCGGCGCGGCGGCGGCGGCGC
The DNA here is from genome assembly GCA_030770355.1 of Harpagoxenus sublaevis. Classification (NCBI taxonomy): domain Eukaryota; kingdom Metazoa; phylum Arthropoda; class Insecta; order Hymenoptera; family Formicidae; genus Harpagoxenus; species Harpagoxenus sublaevis. Next base: position 13,834 of record JASTWR010002379.1, read on the forward strand.
GGCGGCGGCGGCGGCGGCGGCGGCGGCGGCGGCGGCGGCGGCGGCGGCGGCCCTACCCTAACGCGGTACACCTCCTCCGCGCGGACCCTACGCGGCACCCCTCCCCCGCGCGGACCCTACGCGACTCTAACGCGGCACCCCTCCCCCGCGTCACGTCAACACCCCTCACCCTCCTTTGTAATATGAGACGCCGGCTGTGCCGTCGTCCACCTCGCCCTCGGTTACCCCCCTGCCCCTCACCCCCCCTCATTGCCCCATGGGTCGGAACCGGGATACTATCACTACTTACACGACAACTAACAATCGCAGCTCGCAGATCACGAATAACGGCGCTCCGATGGTCTCTACGCGGTACGCGGGCAGATACCCCGCAGGGTCACTCTCCGGCGGTACGCGACAAGGGAGCGCCCGTGCGACTCCCCGAGAACACCTGACGACGCTCGTTAAGACGCGAAATCTCACCGCACTCCACGAAACGTGAAACTCTAAGTTATACGGGGTGTCACGATATCCGCGGCCTCGGTGGCCGCCGCCCGATCTCGCGCCCCCGCAGTCGCGATCCCCAGGAGGCCGAATTACGCGATAGATTGCGCCCCAAAAACCTCCGGCACACGGTTCTGCCGTCGCGAGGCCCCTCGCGTCCGCCACCGACCGCCTACTCCAAAAGCGAATACTCGCGAAACTCGGTCGCGAGCCGAATAACCGCGAGACTCTAATTGCGCCGTTTCTGGCGACTTTTTTCCCGCCGCGTCCGGCGTACGTCGCGTCCGACGATTTTCACTAACACTAAACCAAACACCAAACCAAATTGCTCGAAAAAGTACGCGTTCGCGATACGCGATATCCCGAAAGACGGCGGTTGGTTCGAGACGAACACGGCACTCGCGGTTTTCCGTGGCCGTTCACACACTAATTTCGGCTAGGGCAACCTTACCGGATTTGCTGTCCCCTCGTCGACACCGTCGGGTCCTGGTCCCAGAGCGCCGGGTAGATCGGCCTTCTTAGCGGCACTCAAACTTGATCGCGATAATTAATTTAATTGCGCGAGACGACTTTACGCCTTGGCGGACGACCCAGAAGAGATCGAGCGAATCCTCTCGATGGAAAATCGAGGGCGCACCCCTCCATGGGGTTGCGCGGTAATCAGGCGCGGCGTCGCGACCAATCGGGGCCGACGTACGGCGGATCACGCGCGGGTATTCGCCAATTTTCGGCGGAGTCCTTCAAACGCTGTTCGGCGTCCCTTCGCCTGGCGGATTCCGTCGCCCGGTGGTTTGTTCTCTCGGGCGGGGTTCCCTTGGTTGGCCGGTTTCCTCGCGGACCGGGGGACGCTGGCCAGGCGCCCCCGGCCCTCTTAGAGGTCCGGGATCGTTGCGGGAAGCCGTCCGGTGATCTCGTGATGCCACGCGTGTCCGCCCCGCGCCCCGTGGTCGGATCACTCGCCCGTCTCGTGACGTCCTCGAGCCGCCTCTCCCGTCGCCGCCGGTCCCGCTCCAGTCGTCGTCTTCCTTGTCCATCGTTGAGGCGCGGTGCCTCGGTGAGGTGCCGCGTTTCCATACAAAAAAAAATAGGAAATAAATACGCGCAAATGCTCCATTTCGGAGGCCCCCTGGAGATTCCGCGATTGCTCTATTGGATCGTCCGCGGGCGCGAAACCCGCGCCCTGTGACGGCGGCGGGGCGCTGCCACGCGCGGCGAACCGTCACGTCACAATATATATTATATATCAATTTCTCTTTTATCATATATATTATGTATCACTTAGATCACCTAACTAACTTCCAACCTAATTCAACATCAATACATTCTAACTGTCTTCCAATTTCCCTTCCTACTCCTCTACCTTTATCCTATCCCTCTTCTTTGTCTCTCTTCTAACCTTTTCTATCCGTTTCATTTCTTCTAGTCCTTTTCCTTCCTCTCTTAAAAATTCTTCTATCTGTATCTCGCTTTTTGTCGCTTCGCATTCTTTTATTATATGTTCTATGTTCTCCTCTTCTCTTTGGCATATTCTACACCTTCTATCCCCTTCCTCTCTTCAATGTTGACTGCCTTTTACCTTCGCTCCCACATCTGTATCTGGCTATCAAGATTCTATCCTTTCTTTTCTTCTTTCCTTGTAAGTACTTTGGTAACTTTTCGGTTAAGATTTCTTTATAACTACTATTGTATCTTGTCCCGTTTATCTTTATCCTTCTTTCCTCCTTTCTCCTTTTCCTCTATTCTCCTTACGAAATTTTCTGCCGCCTCCTGGTCCTCAGTCTCCATTCTCTCCTCAGCTGCTCCTTCTCCTATCCCCGCCCTCTCTATCAGTTCCCTTCTCTTCTTCTCCCAATTACTTTCCTCTTTCTTTGGCCTGCTCCTATCTAGATCCTTTATGCATGCCTGAACTATTTTCTTTTCTGACTGTCTCGCCTTCTCCGCATACCTCACAGCCCTCCTTATTGCTCTCACTTTAATTTCCTTTATTTTGGCTTCTTCTGATATTATATAATTTGGGGGTTCTTCTATCCAATCCTAAAATCCATTTAACATACTTTCTTTTTATCACATCTAATCTACTCTCGTATCTCCACCCCCATATCTCAGCTCCGTATAATACCACGCTCTCTACCAATGACTCGAACATCTTCATCCTTCTTCTAAAATCTTTTTTAAATATTCTTTCCCCTATGCTCCATGTCCTCTTCATCGCTATTGTAGCTTTCCTCAGCCTATCTTTTATATGATTTTCCGCTCCTCCGTTTTTCTGTAGTATATATCCCAAATACTTTATTTCTTTGACCTCCTCTATGTATTCTTCTCCCCATTTCCACTTCCTTTCCTTCCTTCTTCCCCTAGCTTTCTCAAACACCATTATTTCGATTTCTCTGGACTCAAACTCAAACCCTTCCTTTCCAGATACCTCTTGAAACCTCCTCATCATTTCCTTCAACTCTGCCTCCCTTGTCGCCATTAAAACCACGTCATCCGCATATGATATTGTCCAGAACTTTTCATTCCTTATCACAATTCTTCCTGCTTGCCCTTTTTCCATTCCCTCCTCCAAATCCATAATATATACATTGAATAGATTCGGACTCAACGGGCATCCTTGTCTTAGTCTTTTTTCTGTCCAAAATTCCTCTGTCTTCTTATCCCTTATTTTCACCACATTTTTCGTTTTTTTGTATGTTTCCATTATTCTTCGTCTCAAGTTATCTTCAATTCCTATTTTCTTCATTGTTTCATTCAATTTCTTTTTATCCACTCTATCAAAAGCTGCCTTAAGATCGACAAAGAATGCGAAAACCTTTCTCCTCTTTTTACTCAGCTCCTTATTCGTTACATAGTTTACCGTGTATATTGCATCCATCGTTCCTCTATTCTTTCTAAACCCGAATTGCACTTCCCTTAATTTGCTCTCCACCTCCTTTTCCAGCCTCGCATTTAAGATACTTGCATAAATTTTATACGCCGTATTCATTAACGTAACTCCCCGGTAGTTTTCGGGTCGTTTCTCTCCCCTCTTTTATATATTGGAATAATCATATCTTTATTCCAGTCTCCCCGGTATGCCCTCTCCTTTCCATATTCTATTAATTAACTTCAGGAATTCTTCACCTACATACTTCTGCATAAATCTCCACGCCTTGTTCTCAATTCCGTCCTCTCCTGTTGCCTTCCCATCTTCAGCTTCTTATTACTTCAATCACCTCTTTTTTTGATATTTCTTCCACCCCCTCCGTTACCTCCACCTTCGCGCCATCCTCTTCCCTCATCGTTCTCAATGTCTAGCACCACCTTTTTCTTTGTCCCTCCTAACATTTCTACGAAATGGTCTCTCCAACTCGTCCATTTGTATCTCCTCGCTTATTCCCTCTTTTTTTTCCTGTATTTATTTATATACTTCCAAGCTTCAGCTTCGTTTTTAATGTTTCTTATCTTTTCTTCTTCTCCTCACTTTCGTGCCTTCTCTTCTGTTCTTTAAACCATTCCTTGTGCCCCTTTCTTTTCCTCACATACTCTTCTTTTTCGATTCTTCCCTTCTTCCAGTCCCTCATCAATCTCCTCAATCTTCTTTTCTTTCTTCCATTCTTTATTGTACCATTCTCTTCTTCCTAATCTCCATGGGATTATCCTTTTCTTGTGCCTCGTAATAGCACTTCTTACTTTTTCTTTCATCTCTTTCCAAATCTCCTCTGTATCTGTTTGTGTACTCGACCATCCTTCACATTTCTCATGATATTCTTTCCTCCCTTCTTCAGTCCAATCGCTTCTCTCTACTTTCACTTCTTTCTTCCTTCTCCCTGTTTCTATCACCTGTGGTCCTGTCAACTCCACCTCCAGCGAAACATGATCCGATTTTGTTCTAACTCCTTCTTCAACCATTATTACCTCTTCTCCTGCTCTGTCATTCCCTAAGACATAGTCTATAACCGATGACCTTATCTCTCTTATATAAGTCCATCCCCCTTCCCTTCCGAAACTCCCGTTTAATAACGCCCATCCTTTTTCTTCTATTTTATCTATTAATATACGTCCCTCTCTATTCACAATTTTATCTACTGACTTTCTGGTCTCGCTCCTCTTTTCATTTTCTTCTTTATCATTTATCGGTCCTCCTCTGCTTCCCGTCCTCGCGTTGAAATCACCTCCTACTAGCAAACAGTCTTCATCCTCTTCTTGTACCTTCTCCCTTAGTGTTTCCATCGTATCTTCCATCTTTTGACTGTACAGCGTGATTATTCTCCATTTGTTTACACCATACTCCAGTCTGTTTTCTACCATCTTGTCGCTAATTTCCCTAACGTCTATAAATTTCAAATTCTTATTGACTGCTGTTATTATCCCTCCTTTTGCTCTTCCTTTCCTGTGTTCCCTTTTCGCTGGAACACAATTCCAAATAAATTTCCTGGACATCTTATTTTTAATCTTCCTCCAATTGTCCTCTTCCATCCATGTTTCTACTAGTCCTATCACATCAAAATTCCCCAAATAGTCCCATGTTTCCTCGCATTTGTTAATTAGTCCCGCCACATTCCAAAAGCATAACCTTAATCCTCTTCCTTCTTTCGCCTTTTCTTCTTCTCTCTCCTTTCTCTCTCTCCTTCTCTCCCTCTCCCTGACTTCTCTCTTCTCTACTCTTTCCGAAAAGCATCTCCGCTTTCCAGCATTCCAGTTCTTTCATTCCATCTCCTCTCGACATTGTCTATCCATATCTTTTGATGCCCTACCGTTGCACTCTTCCCCTTCTCTCTCTCTGCCTTTACTATACCCCATAAATGTTTCTGTATCTGCCTCTCTGTCGCCGTCAGATCGTCATCTAAAAATATCTTTCTTGCTTTTCCTATCTCCTTCCTCATTGCCATTATTTCTCTCTTATCCTCCCATTTATTGAATCTAACTAGCGTCATTTTATACTCTCCCCGGCCAATTGCCTGCACCTCGTCTACTACCACCTTCTTCTTAGTTATTTCTTCTAGGAATTTCTCCATCTTCTCTTTCCTCTTACTTCCGTTTTCAATCTTCCCTCCTTTTACAATTATATTATTTCTCCTTCTTCTCCTTTCGGCGAATTCCGAGTTTATTTCCATCTCCTTAATCTTCTTTATTAGTTCGTTGCTCTCTAACCTTTTACCTCCGCTGCTCTCCACTTTTTCTATCTTCTCCTCCAGCTGTTTTATTCTATTTTCTAAGCCCGTCTTATGCCTTTCCCAAAGCATTTCTCTCTTTCTATACTCCTCCTTCAGGTCGTGTATTTCTTTCATTATCTCTTCTTTGTCCTTCTTTCTTTCTTCCTTATCCTTCTTTCTTTCTCTCTCTTGTTCCTCCATCTTCGCTAAAATCTCTTTTAGCATTTTTCCGCCTCCATGCTTTCTACTTTCTTTTCCTCTCTTTTATTTTGTTTGGTGGCGATCTTATCACCCTTTTTTTTATTAAAATTCTGTAGTATCTCCCTTTCGGCTTTTTCTGCTATATTTTTTTCTTCCTCTCTTCCTCTTTTCTTTACGTATTCTATGATCGATTCCTGGCTTCCTGTCCTATCCCTTATTCTTGACAGCTCCACCGCCCTCGTGGGTCTGCCCTTACCTTTCTCTATCGTTTTATTCTCCTCGCCTTTCTTCGGCTTAATAGCTTCTTGTCCTCCTCCTTCTTCTCGTCCATCCGAAGCCTTTCTCACTTTCTATCCCTTTGACGTCTCCTTCTTCCTGTCACTTTCTTCCTTATCGACCTGTTTTCGTCCCACTCCGACTCCGGTTTTTCTCCGTGCCTGTTGTAGTATTTTATTAATACAATAGATTTTTATTTATATTAAAAATAATTGAATTTTGCAAAGTTTCCGAAATATTAATGTCATGTTGCTAAATGTGTGTTAAAATATTGCGAATCTATATCTCTGCAAAGATTCCGTAATGTTGCATTGCAATTTGCAATGTTGCAACGTTGCTGTGAGCTGTTTGGTTAGCAGCTGTAGAGCTAAGTAAATTGAATATTTTAAAAATAGCCACTATTTGTTCTGAGTATTAGCAGACTGCGATTTCAGAGTTTGTGCAAGAGTAGGCAAACATTAAAAAAACAAACAATATCTTCGGTAAATAGGTATTCGTATGGATGCATGTATAATTTGATCCAATTGTTTAATCTAATATTAAAATTTTGTTTTAGATTTTTTTTATACGAATAAAGTACATTGCCTGCTAGCTTCACAGTAACACCAACATCCTCAGTACCGGCAGTAAGTTATAGTGAAAGTATGCAGATTTTCCATATGAAAAGTGTACATTGCCTGCTAGCTTCACAGCTACACCGACATCTTTAATACCGGCAGTAAGTTATAGTGAAAGATGGCCACAAATATTATTAAATATATTTAAAAAATATGTAAAATATTGAAAATATAGTGTAGTAAATGTTTAAAACAAATTTTGTTCAAATGGTTGTAGACATACACGTTCACCTGATGCGCCAAAAGGTAAACGTTTAT
>JASTWR010002380.1:0-20764 GCA_030770355.1 Harpagoxenus sublaevis
GATAAGGTTGTCCCGTTTTTTACGATTCTGTATGTTCCTACAATATCAGAACAATTTAAGAACTTAATTAAAAATCTCAATGTTAGACTGTCCTATTCTAGTGTCTCAATAAAATGAAAATCTTTATTAAAGTCCATAAAAACATCCTTCCAAATGATATGTGCAATAATGTTGTCTATAAAATTAATTGCAACAATTGTGACGCTTCTTACGTGGGGCAAAGTAGACAGTTACAAACGAGAATCAAAGAGCATCGGAGTCACATCTCAAGGGTCACGGGCCGAGCGGAAACTCGTGACGTTCGGAATAGAATAAGCACTATTATTTTACGCGGATAGCTATCGATTTTTTGGAATAAGGATGTTTTAGGAAAGACGACTTTCACGGGGAAGCCCTTTTTTCTTGCGGGCTGGTAAAATAGGCGGGATGCTATCAAGGGAAATCTCGTGACAGAGTAACGCGGGAGCTCCTCCGAGAATCGCCACTCAGAAGGGCGCTTAACGGGGAGGTGTTCAGAGTTGCAAAGAATACGTGCTTTGCCCTTTGTAAGGGGGGGCGCTGCTCGGAGGGCTAAAGGATAATTTGGGGTAAATATCGTGAACATGTACTTTATTGGACGGGGTAACACTTAGACGGATCACAATGCACTTACACAACGACGGAATGTTGAGCGGTGGCAATACATCGATGAACTCGCACCGCATTTTACACAAAAGTCACTAAACTGTTTATTGAGCCAAATAGATCAGTTCGCACAAGTAGAATTTCGCAACTTTTGCAATTTTAGAGTAGCGCAGTCGAAGTTATCGGTCTACAATCAGAGATTAACTTGTCACACCGAACACACAGAACGGAATACACGCAAAAAGAAGAAAAAGAAGAAAAAGAAGAAAAAGAAAAAAAAGAAAAAAAATGAGACAGAATATCGTAGCGATATTCGATGCGGGAACTCGGTCTGCAGTCAGTGCTCTGAATAACGTAACACACACACACGCAAAAAAAAATTCTTGAAGAGAAAACGATAAGATATAAGTATATATATGTAAAAAAAAAATATGCAACGATTCGATCGTCGATGTAGAAACCCAAGTCGGCCGAATTATCGGTCAAGTTCCCGGCACAGCCGGGAGCCACCCCGATGATCGCCCTTCGAGGGCGCTCCACCGCTTTAACCCGCCGAGTGCACCGGAGACCGGGGTCTCGCACGACACAACCCGCAGAGGCTAAGTCCAACACTTTGTAACAACAAATTGGCTCTGTGATTGGCTTATGGTATCTTAAGATTCTACTTAAGACGGTCTTAAATATAAGATCCGACTATGAATACTGGCCGCAGAGAAGTTATTTTTTAAGCGTAAATCTAATTGTGTCATAAAATTAATAAATAAGCCCTTTGCAAACATTGCGCCAGTGGCAGTGTGCCAAAGTACTCTCTTAAAGTCAATCAATAAAATGTTGCTGATTGAATTAGTAAAACAGTATGTCACCGACAATCAGTGAAGATTTATTGATTTTTGGTGGACGTACTCCCATTTTGTTTCTTCGTAAAGTTAGATTATAATGCAGCGTTCATACAACGTTATGCATGATCGCGAGTCAATCGGAATCATTGCTTCTGTTGCACGACATTCTTCTTTTGTTTTTCGAACATTCTAGAGGCCGATTTTGTAACTCCGACAGTTTCGTTATCGTTACATTTGCGTTGCACAGATATTATGGGTGCGTTTGCGGAATATCATGCTATTAGTGCTATTACGTCATTCTATCCTTGTTTTACACCTAATGAACTATAAAGATTATAGAATGATGTAACAGCGCTAATAGCGTACTCCCGCGCGAACGCATCCTATGTATGGTAAAAAAGAGGTGTGATAATAAAACGATAACAAAACTGTTGTTAAAAGTTACAGAATAGGCCCATTGGCAACACATCAGCTATTGTAAGAAGATGAAGATTCTTCTCTTTCCGTCAGATACAATATGTGAGTAAAGTGTGAACATATTCTTTACAGTACAATTAGTTTATTATTGCAAAGCAGTGAATAGTCACTGATAAACTGATAGTTATAAGTATGCCACTAAAAATCAACTCAGTACACTGCAAATCTTGTAGTCACTTTTTATACGTTAAGAAACGTATTAAATTGATGTATTAAACAGAGTTTTCCAGATTTATTTTTGTAAATTTGATTCAATTAAACACTTTAATGTTTCATTTTAAACACTTTAAAAACAATTAAACACTTTAATGTTTTATTTTAAACACTTCAAAAATTACACTTACATTAGATTTGCAGTGTAATTGACGTATATCACTGTTTTCAGTGACAATACACTGATTGTACTTTAGAGAGTAAGTTATAAATCTAATAAATGTTTCGAATGTCATATAATCGGTAGAATATCCACGTAACAGTAATACTGCCGGAAAATAAAACACATTTATTAGCGTTACACACAGGGGCGTAGCCAGGGGAAGGGGGCAAAAGCAGGCTAAGCCTGCTCTTATAGCTCTTTTACCTGCTGTTGAAAAACTAAAAAAAACTTCAGAAAGCATCTTTTTAATTATTTTATTAACTCTTTTGTTAAAAGCATTTTTGGCCCACAAGCATTTTTTCGCCTAACAGCCATGGGGTTAAAGATATTGTTTAGTTAGTTTAACTAACTTGATTGATATTATTTAATATTTATTTAACACAAACTAACAGGTTTTATTTTTTGTTTTTTAAATTTGTTTAAAGTTTAAATATTAAAACTACATTTAGAAAACGTAAATTTTTTCACTTATTTAATTAACTAAACTCACTGCAAACCTATAATTACTTAAATAAATTTAAAAGTATTTTTAAATAAGAAAAACTATATTTCAAAATTTGTTATTGTTGTTAATAATACAAACTCGAAATTTATTAGATATTTAAGGCTCTTGTATGCAATGAATATGTAGTAACTAGCTGGTTACCCGGGTTTCGCCCGGGCGTCGTTTTTCTTCAAACGACTTCATTTATGTTTCAATATCCATATTGTGGCCAAACATAAGAAGTGTGTCGGGTGGTTGATTTAAAGGCGGTAGTTTAACTTTTCCATTTGAATAACACATTCCAGGTGCTTAAATTTTAAACTTTTTTGCTTGATAATGATCACATATTGCATTCATTTTCCCAATTATTATTCTCGGATAAAATTGATATTCGTAATTTGGATCATAACTAAATGCCTCTAATTTCAAATCAAACCGCATAAATGTTTTTCTTGATTGAACATGTCGTAACCGGTTTTTTTCTACTCGAGTTTCACGCTATTGAGTCATTTCCACTTTTCCGATATTTCACTTACCGATCAGCGACTTCATCCCTTGGTTTTCCTGGGCGTTCTTTCGGGAATTTCGAGATTGCTCGCTTGCGATGTACACAGAACCTCGATATGAATACCGATTAGCGATTTCATCCTTTGGTTTTTCCGGGCGTTTTTTTCGGGAATTTCGAGATTGTTTGCTCGCATGTAACGTAATTCGTTGTCTTCCGCAAATGCCACATGCAATATTTTTTGTAATACAATACTGTAATCATCCCTTGGTTTTCCCGGGCATTTTTTCGGGAATTTCGAGATTGCTCGCTCGCAATGTACACAGAACCTCGATATTTTACTTAAGAAACGCCCGGGAAAACCAAGGGATAAAATCGGTAGTCGGTAAGTGAAATATCGAGGTTGATGTATGGAAAGATAAAAATAAAACTCAAATTTTTATTACCATCTGAAAAGAGAATAAAACAATTTTTTCACAATTGGCAAACTTGTTTCAACGTACAGCAGCCTTGATGTACCTTGGAACACTCCGTTTGTACCTTGGAACGCATAAAAAATTGTAATTTTGTTTAAAAAAATAAATCTTTTCAAAGAAATATAATATTTTATTAAATTTAGTTACATTTTGGTAAATTATTAAACTGAAAAAGATATTCAAATCTAGCGAGATAAATTATTTATTATCGTCATAAATAAAAACAGCCGTTCTCTTATTTCATGAATTTGATAAGTAATCTTGCGTGTTTTTCCTAATTGCTTTTACTTTTCTCTTTCATAAAATATTTATTAATAAAATAAAACAAAAAGCTAAAAATAAAAATAAAATAAAATAATAAAATAAAATAATATCACGCCTCGGTAATATCAACATCCAACGAACATCTAGCACTTACAATTAGTATTCGTACATCTTTGCACCGATAAACACGAGTCTCAGGTACGTTCGGAATAAATACTGTAACTTCGTTAGATTCGACCACTTATATGTAAGTAAGTCCGCCCTATACCTCTTTGTTTAAATATAAATTTCTATCTTCCTTTACACCGACGATTCATTTTTTATTCGTTCTGACACAGTTACTACCAAATTTGGTCCTGATGAATAATTAATCGATAAAAATATATCGGACACTCGTTTCTCCTATAACTTATAGATTTACATCGGTGCTCTTTGACGAGAAGCGTGGTTGGGACAAAGGCTCTGTACAACCAAATTCTACCATGAATTTCTACATAGGAAACTTCATAAATTACATCAAAATTCAATAATTTTTTATTTGCGACATGTTATAAGTATTATTATCGGAAAACATGTGTCTTGCCACTTTAGGTGTTATTCCAACGTTCAATTTAACTTTGACTAGTGTAAATCGCATTGTTATCTTCGCGTTTATAATGTAAGCTCCAACATTTTATTTTAATTTTATTATTATTTTTCTGAATGTAAATTTATAATTTGCTCTGAGGAAGACCAAGTTAGGTCGAAACGTAAGCTTATTTAATAAAACGGAATTCGTTGAAATTAAAAATTAATCGGACATTCTTTTTATCACCCTGACATTGCTCGAAAATTGGCCGTATTTTATTGTGTTTTATGAGTATTATGGTAATTATGCATAAAAGGGGCATCCTCTCCGATTTGTTTGTTATTTTAGTATGTTGTTGGGGATGTCTTCCCGAGTCATTTCATATATATATATATAAGGGTCGGACTCAAATAGCTTCGGAGATACAAGCTGAGAAAGGAGGTATTTATGCATAAAAGCGATTCCCTCTCCGATCTGGTTTATTTTTTAATATGTTGTTGTGGATGTTTTCCCAAGTCATTTCATATATATATACAAGGGCCGGACTTAAATAGTTTCGGAAATACAGGCTGAGAAAGAATAAAAATAATAAATACAAAAATAAACGTTCAATGATGATTTATTGAATACTATCATTAGGAATCTGAAGGATTTCAAACAAGTGTGTTCTTTGTATGTGCTTCAACTTACAAAGCACATACTTGTAAAGCGCGTCACTAACCTATAGGTTAGTGGCGCGCTTTATAAGTATGTGCTTTGTATGTGCTTCAACTTAGAAAGCACATATTTGTTAAAGCAGAGAACAGGTGGTATATGAAAAGTACATATTTATATGTACGATGAATAGTTGGTATATAAATACCCATCCCTGCATGCGGAGAAGTGCGGCAGTCCCTGTGTAGTACAGCCTGTTTGTTTATGTTTTCAAAGTGGCTCTATTGGTTTGTTTTCGCTCGGATTACCGCATTCTTTGATGCAATGGCTGAAATCTTTCAGATTCCTAATGATAGTGTTGAATAAATCATCATTAAACGTTTATTTTTGTATTTATTATTTTTATCCTTTCTCAGCCTGTATCTCCGAAGCTATTTAAGTCCGACCCTTATATATATATATGAAATGACTCGGGAAGACATCCCCAACAACATATTAAAAAATCAAGCAAATCGGAGAGGATGCCCCTTTTATGCATAATTACCAGTATTATTAATAGAATTTCTATAACTTAATTTTATTCTTATTTATTTGTCATTTATATGACAAATTTATATCATTGATGACAATAGATATTCTCATGTTTTCGTTTTCCTTAATTATACATATGATATTAACATGTTCTCATACTCTGTACACAGTAAAAAAATTTGTGTTAAATTTAACATATTTCACATGTCCCAAACGGTCTACTCAAATTTTGTGTTAATTTAACATAATGTGAATATGTCAAATTGTAACACACACATTATGTCTATAATTTAACAAAAAATAAATAAAACTTTGATGATATGTAAACTTTATGTACAACAGACATTTTTGTATTATGTTAAATATATATAAAAAAATATGTTATATAGAGCTGAAAATCGATGCAATATTTTAACAAAGAAAAAGAATATTTTTATTTGTAAATAGTTTTTATTTTTTCTAATATTTTTTAGTTAATCTGTACCTATTTATGGTTCTACAAATATTCTATTTTATTAATTACAATTACGTCATTGTTTTACAATTTTTGAAAACGCATTAACGGGATTCGAACCTAAGATTCCGGATTCTCCGGAATGGCAGCTTAATACGCTAATGCTGAGCTAACAATCTATTCTACAGTAACTATTCTTAAACTCATATTTCTGAGATAAAATTAACACAAATAAATTAGATAATATATCATCAAAATTAGTTAAATTAACACATAAGTATGTTACATTCTTAACACAAAAATTTTAACTATAGGATGTTCTTTAACAAAACTACATTATTTTTATGTTAATTTTACGATTGAATATAAAATGTGTTATTTTAACGTTTGATTCACTTAAATTATAAGTTTAACACAAATAAATCAGATAACACAATCAAAATTAGTTAAATTAACACATAAATATGTTACATTTTTAACACAAAAATTTTAACAAGCATATTTTTTAACAAAAATACAAAATGCTTTTTATTGTGTAAACAAAACGTGTGTCTCAGCGCGGACGCAACAATATTATCTTATTCTTCTATTAGGTACATGATAATTATGATGTGAGAAATGTATACTTCATTAAAGAATGTAGAATGTTTAAGTACAAGATTTTTGTTATGTACAAGATATTTTCTGTGAAGTTTAATTGTCAAAAGTAAACCTTTTTATTTATGTTATGGATGTGTAGCTTTGAAAATAATATTGTTGCGCCCGTGCTGAGGTACCCGTTGCACGAGCTGAAGTCGAAGAAATCATCCCTTGACGACCGGCTTGTTTAATAGCGGTCGCTTTTCAGATTCCAAACTGGGCTTGACAGCCAACTGACGTTTCGCAAGCCTTGTCTCTGTATCCGAGCGCAACATTTGGGGGCTTGTCCGAAGATCCGAAGGAACGAGTCACAAGCGTGCGAGGAATAGCGATCGAGGGATGATTTCTTCGGCTTTGTCGGTGCCTTCCTTGAGGAAGAGAGCTCGGGCGGAAACTCCCCGAACGGACGTTCCGGAGCCCGCGACGGAACGAAGATGCGAACACTGCGCGAGGAGAAAGCGCGGAGGGTGACGGAGCACGCGGAGGAGCTGCGGCGCTGGGACAAGGAGCTACGACATTTCCAGAATTAAAGCTAATTGTAAGTCCTTCCAATATTAGAGCTTCTGGAGATGCGGGCGATTTCGGTGATAAATGACAGAGAGCGTGCGACCGCGACGCTGGGCTGTAATTCTGTAATTTTTTTTACAGTTTGGTCTGATCGCGTGTGCGAATCGTGAAATGAAGCGTCGGGAACCGTGGTGTTGGCCTCGAGCCTGAGGGAGAAGGCGCGTTCGGTTCTCGAATCCGTGGAGGATGAGGATACGGAAAGTATGAGCTTCGCGGGATTAATTACGGTCAAAATTGAAATTGCGTTTTAAAAAAGGGAAAATGTCGCAAAATTTTGAAAAGATTTTGTAAGGGGAAATAAAAAGGTAAAGAAAAATAGGGCTGCTAGAACAGATCGGAGCTTAGGAAATTCTCTGTGTTAGTGTAGAAAGTTTAAGAATTAATTAAAATTAAGCTGTTCCTTATTACTGCGAGTTACATTTGTTCTTTCTCAGAGGCAAGTCTACAGATCTGGGCAATCTCACTTCTTCGCGAATCACCTGCAAAACCTCTTCGAGGGAGAACCTTTAATTTTCTAAAAGAAGTCTGCCTCGCCCACGGTTTCTGAGTCGTGGTTTTTCCGTGGGACGTAGGACAAATTCCGAGGCAAGGACTTGGGGAGTCTTCAA
Source organism: Harpagoxenus sublaevis (assembly GCA_030770355.1). Lineage (NCBI taxonomy): Eukaryota > Metazoa > Arthropoda > Insecta > Hymenoptera > Formicidae > Harpagoxenus > Harpagoxenus sublaevis. The sequence goes on from JASTWR010002380.1 coordinate 8,067, forward strand.
AGACGTTAAGTCCACGAAAGTAATTCCCCCTCCTTCTTGTCCGAAAATTGAAAAGAAGAGCGGCGACAACCGGACGACGGCCGAGGAGGACGATCACTTCTCGCGTGCGGACCCTGAGGCAGAGCCCCCTGCGAGGGAAAAGCTGGAGGAGAGTCGTTCTTGAGTCGACAGAGGGAAACCCAGGCCAGTTCTCTGAAAGTGCTGATTGGGGATATACCTCTTCTGGTACCGGCTAGGAAGAGGACGTCGTATCTGGAACTCAAGAGGATTAAAGCCGTTCGGTAACCCGTAGCAGCAGCTCGGGATAGGGCAGGAAGCCGACCTGGTGCCCTGGAGTCTATGCCAAAAAAAAGCCGTGTCTCCTAAAAACTGCGCTCCTGGATTGTCGGGACGACAATCTTGAAGAGGGAGGGTTGCACGAGCTGAAGTCGAAGATCGTCTCTTGACGACCGGCTTGTTTATATTAATCAAAATTAAGTATGTAGATAGGACTTTTAGCTTTTAAAATAAATTTTTAACTTTGATTGTAATAAAACTTCTTTAACAAGTTATATATTGTAATAATAATATATCAAAGAATACAAATACACTTTATTGTACTTGTAACTTTGACTGCAAAGGATTCCGCACAAAACACGGGGGAAAAATGGTTTTAGTCAAATTGTCTAAAAATTGAATATGTTTTAGTTCTTGACCTCCTGGTCACAAATTCCATGAGTAAAACCATCGAAGATAAACAAATTGTTTTTCTACAGGTGTTCGAAAGCGGCAATATTAGATTCGCGTACGCTGAAAATGTATTTATCTAACAAATCATTGACTCACGAAAAGGTGAAAGTAGATTGAGTTAAACTAAGAAAAGTCACATGTATTTACCATTTTGCAAAATTTGCAATAGTTATTGAGTAATTAATTAAAACATTTGAGCAAATGAGTATATGAGAAGCGACAGGTCGGATTCGGTAGACACGTAAAATTGTTTAATTGTTAAATCCAAAGAGACTCTTTGATTAGATATCTTAGTAACGGTGAGCTTTATCTGATAGTAAGAAGTGAAATCACGCAGCAAGCGGCGAACGACGCGCAACACGACCGTGTGCCGAAAAACTATGATCCACCTCTCGCTATCAGATGATGCTGTCACTGTTGCTAGAAGATCTACCAACGAGCCATTTATGCGTACCGAGTCCGGGCAACCGTTTCTGATGCGTTCACTCGCTCAGATGTTTTAATATAATTACTGCAAATTTTACAAAATGGTACATATCTTTTCTTTTTAGTTTAACTCAATCTACAATATTTTTCCCTTTTAATTAGTAAGTAACTTGTCAGACATTCTGTATATTATATAATGTCATGAAATTTATTATAATCAAACTTCTATACAACTTCAATAAATGTATGCAATTTAAAATATACAATTACCTTTTTTGAGAAACAACTAGGTGCTGTTTTTATAGCAACTGACCATTATTTATTAAAGTAAAACTTCTATGGGCGCAATTCGAAACGGAAGCGTTACGGAAGTCCGTCACGAAAAGTTGAAACTTCTACGAGAGTGATTCAGTGCGTCGCGTTACGCGTTTGCGTTATGGAAGTCCGTCACAAAAAGTCGAAACTTCTACGAAAGTGATTCGGTGCGTCGCGTTACGCGTTCGCGTTATGGAAGTCCGTCACGAAAAGTCGAAACTTCTACGGGAGTAATTTGGTGCGTCGTATTACGCGTTCGCGTTATGGAAGTCCGTCATGAAAAGTCGAAACTTCTACGGGAGTGATTCGGTGCGTCGCATTACGCGTTTGCGTTATGGAAGTCCGTCACAAAAAATTGAATTAATGCCTGTGTAATTCACAAATCAAATTTTAATTATAAATTAAATCCGGTGCAATTTACAAATAAAAATTGATTTGTGAATTAAAGCCTACTGTGTAATTTACAAAAAAAATATACGTGTGGCCTCCACGCGCGGCAGAAGTGAGACTTCTTAGATGTGAGGAATAGGGTAGTATCTCGTTTATAGTATCTAAATTAATGCCTATATGTAATTCAAAAATCAAATTTTAATTATAAATTAAAGCCGATGCAATTCACAAATAAAAATTGATTTGTGAATTAAAGCCTATTTAATTCACAAATCAATTTTTAATTGTGAATTGCATCGGCTTTAAATAATTAGATTTGTGAATTATATAGGCTTTAATTCACAAATCAATTTTTATTTGTGAATTGCATCGGCCTTAATTTATAATTAAAATTTGATTTCTGAATTACATAGGCATTAATTCAGATACTATAAACGAGATACTATCCTATTCCTCACAGCTAAGAAGTTTTACTTCTGCCGCGCGTAGAGGCCACACGTATATTTTTTTTATTATTTTATGCATAATAGTATTTTGTGTGGCAAGTGTGGAAAACAACTAATTATGTCGCGCGTGAAGTTGCCGCATGAGCCAAGGACTTATGATGCATTCACACTTGTACTCGTGTGAATGTGTCATAAGTCTTTGCGACGTAATTCGTTGTCTTCCGCACATGCCAAATACAATATTTATTGTAATGCCTGTTGCGAAAGTTAGATTTGAGATTATAAAAGAAATCCATTTTATCCTTCTTAAATGATGACGGTTGTAACGAATTGATGTTTTGTCTCGCGTGAATTTTGTTATGTTTAAGTATGTTATGTCAGTCGAAAATCGTGAAACAAAAACTATCAATCTTGAAAAATAGGAGGTTTTTTATACACACTAGTGCGGTAAAATAAGTTATAAAAGTGCTTTTCTCGCACTAGTGCGGTAAAGTAAGGCATATATTGAATTGTTGAGAAATAAGTCACAATCCGCACGTTAAACAGCAATCAAAAATCGTACTTTTGGCACAGGCATTGGAAAAAAATTTTTAAAGCATAAAGGAAAAATAATTAATCAAAATTTATGAAAAAATTAATAACTTTATTACGACATATTTTATTATACTTTAAACTTTTGCTGCGTGCGCGGACAATAATTCTGACAATGAAATAATAATATCGCTGAGTTAGATCGCGTCAAATGAGTCAAAGAGTGCGATCACGAACAAATTGATGGTGTCAAAGAAGGGAAAATGTACATTTTAAAAATATCCCGTGTATATATATAAGGACAGTTTAATAGACGAAATCCTTCCTTTCTTTAACACCATCAAATCAACATTTACATACTGCAGACATCATTGTAATTGTTAAAAATATTGTAAGAAAAAAGAAATACAATATTTTTAGATTTGCGTACTATTCCAATATCTCAGCAAAACCAATAAAAATTTAAAAGAATAGAACATAATAAACTTGTAGGTATTAGGGGAGACCAGGGCAAGTTGGCACATTTTTTACATTTTATTTTTTACTTTTTTGTTCTTTTCTATACAACATTTTGTGCTTATCTTTAGTATAATTTGAAAGTACAATCCTTCGACAACAGAAATATATATACTACATATATTGCATCAAAAAATAATTGTTGTACTACTTTTAGAAATCTTAACATTGTGTCAATTACAAAAAAAATGTATAATAACAATTTTATAAGATTAAAAATTTTTATTTAAATCCAACAAGGAAATACAAGATATTTAAATAATACAAAGTTTACAAGTTTATATATGTATTTTTCAATAAAATAAAGAATTTAATCACAAACAATTACAGAGGTAACAGTACAAAATGACCACATTTTATTATAATAAATAAATTTTTTTTGTAAAAAAACTTGGCGCTGCTAGACCGAAATATAATTCAGTACTAGGTCGTCGAATTACGTACATTACAGATTAAAATTATAATAGCTTTCTTTACAATAAAACTTATATATTAAAGAAATCTAATTTTAAACCCACTCCGCATAATCGCTTAACAACTCACGCCTTACAAAAATGTAAACTTATCCTATACTTAATTCTAATCTCTTTTACAATATACAACGCACGTTTTGTAAACGTAAACTTATTTTATACTTAATTTAAATTGTTTTTGTTTTTTACAATATACAACGCACGCCTTAAAAATGTAACTTACGTATCCTATACTTAATTATGTATCTTATACTTAATTATAAGCCGCATCACTCGTCGTCACTGCCCGTAACGCATCACTCGCTCGCACATGCTGACGATTATTATTCTTACTCCCGTTGCATTCTTCCTCGAATTATTTTTATATGGTTGACCTTATTCAGTTAAAATTATAGTACTGAATTATATTTCGAGGTCTAGCAGCGCCAAGTTTTTTTACAAAAAAAATTTATTTATTTTAATGAAATATGGTCATTTTGTACTGTTACCTTTGTAATTGTTTGTAATTAAATTCTTTATTTAATTGAAAAATACATATATAAACTTGTAAACTTTGTATTATATAAATATCTTGTATTTTCTCTTGTTGGACTTAAATAAAAATTTTTAATCTTATAAAATTGTTATACATTTTTTTTGTAATTGACACAATGTTAAGATTTTTAAAAGTAGTACAACAATTATTTTTTGATGCAATATATATGTTCTGTCTTTGTAATTGGCACAATTTAAAGATATCATTTCTTTTGTAATAGATAATCACTTGGATTGAATAAGGTAACACAATTTTGTGATATGTACCACTTGCGTTTTAATTTTTTTGAAATAAAGATACTACTACTTGGGTTTTTTCGAGGTATAAAGATTTAGGTTTTTTCAAGGTACATACACCACGCGTGTACTTGGCGCATTTTTTTACCTTTTTGAAAAAGGTAAATTAAAACCGCTGAAATTCACAAATCAAAATTAATTTGTAGATAAAAGACTATGTAATTCTCAAATAAAATTTGAATTATGAATTAAAGCCTGTGTAATTCACGAATCAAATTTGATTTGTAAATTAAAGCTTACGATTAGTGTAATTAATAATTTAAAATTGATTTATGATTTAATAATTTCTTAATTACTAGTTTCGCAACCCTGATCGCGAATAAAACACCTGTTTTCAGAAAACGCTTGTTCGACAATAAGTGAGACGTGACTTGACCAGATTCGCTTTGCTTTGATTCAGAGGCTGGCGGGTTATCCGTCTCAGTGGAAGACAGCTTTGATTCTTCATGCAGTAATGAGTGATGCTTTTTGTGACAAATTCGGCAAGAGCCTTGACTCGAGCATTTAGCCCGCACGTGCTTCCCGCTGAGACAGTTGAAGCACCATCGAAGTTCATTTGCGAGTTCGCGACGCTGCGCGACCGGCTTGCTCTTAAATTCGTTGCACGATGACAACGCGTGACTTTGTTGACAAACGGGACATTTAAGAGTACTAGTAGAATGGCTTTGAACAACTGCGTTGGCTCTCTTGTTTCGCGTTACTGGAAGGATATTTTCGAGCGCGCAAATTCTTGCAGCAAGAAATTCTTCTAGACGAGCAAACGTCGGATACTCCGCGGATTTTCCCAGATGGAGTTCCCAAGCTTTACGAGTGGCCTTGTCTAGCCTTTGAGAGACAAGGTAAACAAGAAAGTCACCGCATTGATCGACCGATCGACCAAGATTTCGCAGAGCTTGAATTGCCATTAACGCCTTATCGTGCAACGCGGCAATCTCCGACGCTGACTTGGAATTAACACTCGCAAGAGTATTTAACACGTGGATGTGCTCATGAACGAGCCGCCTTTTATTATCGTAACGCGACAATAAGATTTTCCACGCGACCGAAAAATTCGCGTCAGTAATCGGCAACGCTCTAATTAAATCAAGGGCTTCGCCCTTTAAACAGGAAAGCAGATAATGCATGCGCGAGAAATCAGCTAACTCCGCGTTTTCTATTACGACGGAACGAAAATGGTCTCGAAAAGTTTCCCATTCGGTGAATTTGCCCGAAAATTTTGGTAAACTTATCCGTGGGAGGAGAGGGACTGCCTTCGACGTGTTGCCTGATGTGCTGCTGGTCCCGGAGGGTCCTGTAAAAGATGCCGCGTCCGGTATGACGAGTTGCTGTCGCTCCGCCATGTAGTCCAAAGCTTCGAGAAAGCTCTCTTCACATGATGCGAATTGTTGTTCGGTGAAGTATTTTTCCTTTGCTTGAGTTTCAGGAGTGGAAGCTGCGAGGATTTTCGCATGGATTGTTTCGCACTGCGCGAACGATGCCTTTAACAAGGCCATTCTCTGTTGTACCACGGCAGGTGTTAATTTAGCCCATCCGAGTTTCTTGAAATTCGGCAACGCTCGCTCGATCGAGGACATGAATCCTCTTTGTTGCACAAGTAATTCGTCCATTGTGATCTGCGATTTTCGCACAGAGACGAAATTCACACAACAAAAAAAAAGGAACGGAGATCTCGATGCTTAGACCTGGGCTTGCCGCGCCCGGAAATCTTCTGAGAGATATCGAGATGGATATCTTATACGTCGGACAATCTTCTGCAAGATATCGGGACTGATATCTTATCTGTCGGAAAATCTTCCGCAAGATATCGAGACTGATATCTTATACGACGGACAATCTTCCGCCAGACATTACATGCGATTATATAATCACTAGTCACTGCGCTCTCTTACTTGAATCCGGCTCGAAGGACCAAAACAATGTTCGCTAAGAAGTGATGTCCATTGGCCAAGTGCGACCCAATGGTTCCAACGGTGTTCGGGCTTTAGAATGCGCACGAACTTAGCTGGTTCGGAGAGCGAGTGAAAAGAACGTGCGGTTTTTTCGGCAGAGGCGACACTTTATTCTAACGATCAAAAGTACAATCGGTTGAAAGACGGATCACCGTTTCGATCGCCACGTGGCGCACAAACACAACCACAAATGGCGGCAATAATTAAGTGAATCGCGAAACGCGCGGATGCAGAACGGAGCCGCTGCTCCAGTGTGTACGGTACACAGGCTCTCGCACTCGCGGATCGAGCCTACAACGATTTAATGCAGCAAAACCACCGTATTTGAACTTTAACTTTCACGCGCGTCGCAGAAACACAGAGATCGTTCCGAAGCGTGATTTCGCCAGGAGAATCGGAGCCGGTTTAGCGAGCTTGCGGAAAGTCGGAGCGCGGACGTTATTTCAACTCCATCAGCCAGTCCGCGTTCAACATTTGGCAAATATGCGAGATCACGCACCGCGATCGTGACAATCAGCAACGCGTCAGGTATCGCCAGCAAGCTTGGATAGAAAAGGATGGCTGCTTTTGCGCTAGACGTTAATTCGCGGAGAATTCTCAAACAATGTCGATAGATAGATAAATATTAATAGACAATGTCTAACATATATAAGGATAAGTTAAACTTGTATAATTTGCTAAGAAGATATGCAACGTTTATTGTCAATGCGCTATATAGGTATGACTGTTTTATTTTGGCAATATCATACAAGTCAAATTATATACGTATAAAAGAGTACGGTAACAATGGAGATTAGGGGAACCACCTCCAATGACCTTGACCTTGACCTATATAGCATACATACTTATATTAATACATACTTATATTAATACATACTTATTTTAATACATACTTATATATTAATTTTTATTAATTACGCTAATTATAAATTTCGTGCATTCAACTGCGTGCGGCCACTGAGCATGCGCATGTGGCCACAGAGCATGCGCATATGCCCCCGGGGGGCATGTTTATGTCGCTACCAGTCGCTATATCTCGTCGGTATGACAGGTTTCATAACCTGATAGTCGTCAACTTTAACTGTTAATATCTCGCTTTGCGGGGCAGAGCGACACTTTTTTCTGCCAGATTCGGTCGTTTTGAGCAAAAACGCGTCGATTAAGCCTAAGATCATCAAAATCGAAGGTGAGGGGTGTAAACTAAATAATTACCCAATACATATGTATATTATCTACTATGACATTCTGCCAATAGCATCGTACATGCCAAATTCTGTATCAAATCTGTTTTTCTTTCGACAAAATTTATTTATAGCAAACACTGCATAATGTGCTCTCGACAAATTTGCCTTTGCCCAATATATTTATATTTTGTCTTAATTTTTTTAATTTATAAATTTATACAAACTACATTGCACATTTAAGGATGTCAAACCCTCAGATATAATTCTTGTAAGTTATAATACAAAAAATATTTACATTTGATTTTATCAGACATAAATGTCGATGTCGATAGACATTATGGCGTTTGATGTATCTATAACAAAAAGGGGTGATATCCGTACAAAATTACCTTTTACAAAAAGGTAAAAAAAAGACGCCAAGCACGCGTGGTGTACCTTGAAAAAATCGAAGTAGTTATCTTAGTACCTCGAAAAAATCCAAGTAATATCTTTACCTTAAAAAAACCAAAGTAATATATTTACCTTGAAAAAATCGAAGTAGTTATCTTTGTACCTCGAAAAAATCCAAGTAATATCTTTACTTTAAAAAAAACCAAAGTAATATATTTACCTTGAAAAAATCAAAGTAATATATTTATTACAAAAAAAAGAAATGTTATCTTTAAATTATGCGCCAATTAAATATATATTATATCAAAAAATAACTATTGTTCTTTTAAAAAATGTATTCCCATTAAAGAGAAAAAATTAATATAAAATGTGAAAAAAACTTGGCGCTGCTAAACATAATAATATATATTAATGAAACAATTTCTATAAATGGAAAAAGTACTTTAAATTAATATGTGAAAGTCTCTACATTCACATTGTAATTATTAATTTAATATTTTAAATTAGTTATTTATTGCTTTCAAATATTTTAAAATTTGGCAGCGCCAAGTTTTTTTCACTAAAATTTTTCACATTTTATATTAATTTTTTCACTTTAATGGGAATACATTTTTTAAAAGAACAATAGTTATTTTTTGATATAATATACAGGGTGTACCAGACCTAACGTACCACCCGTTAATGGTAGATTGCTGAGATCATTTGGAGACAAAAATCTTAATGCCAAAATGTCGAGGCTGCTACAGTGTTTAAACGGGAAAGGTTCAAAGTTTACTATTGTGCTTGTCAAAATTTTACGCATTCAGGGACGTCGCATGTCAAAACAACTCTTCCACACTTTACTCAACTCGATAGAAATATTTGAAACTATTATTCACTATTATATTTCTTTGTACACTGTTCGCAAGACCGACGAATATCGGGATGACAATTTGGCAGCCTCGACATTTTGGCATTAAGATTTTTGTCTCCAAATGATCTCAGGAATCTGCCATTAACGGGTGGTACGTTAGGTCTGGTACACTTTGTATATTTAATTGGCGCATAATTTAAAGATATCATTTCTTTTTTTTGTAATAAATATATTACTTCGATTTTTTCAAGGTAAATATATTACTTTGGTTTTTTTTAAAGTAAAGGTATTACTTGGATTTTTTCGAGGTACAAAGATAACTACTTCGATTTTTTCAAGGTAAATATATTTAATAGTTACTCTAATAGTTACTTTATATTTTTATTTTATATTTTATATTTTTCTGCTTTTAATCAACAAATAAGAGAAGTTTCAAGTCCGCACAAAAAAAATTGTATAAATTCTTAAAATCGAATAATTGCCACGTAAACTTTTTATTAAAAGTTTTATTAATTTTAAAAAAATTTAATTATACTATGTTATATATTATACAGGGTGTTTCCGGGTTAAACGACCAAACTTAAAATATGAGTATATAGGATTTCAAAACAAGAAAATTTTTCCTCTAAAGGTATGCTCGCAAACGCTTTGTTCAAGAGATATTAACTTCGAAGTTACAAAATTAGGAATGAATAATTTCAAAATAATATAGATTTATCCTTTTTAGTGCTAAACAGTAATCAAAATTAAAACAATTATCCTCTTTACTATGCTTACAGTAATTAAAATTAAAATAATTATCCTCTTTACTGTTTTACAGTAACCAAAATTTAAGTATTAAATATTTTGTTCAGATTGATAGCTTCTAGCCCAGAGACAAGCGTTGCACTTATCAGTAAAAGAACAAGTGACTAATTGACATTGTGCGTTTGTTATTCCTTCGCACGCTTGCGCTATCTTCCGTTTTCGTTGTGATTAAAGGTTATTTCATACATTTTTCATACAGGCATTTTATATACTTTTTGCTTGAGAACATTCCAATTCAAAAAATTTATTGGTGTTAAATCATTTTGAACAAGATACTTATTACTTAAATTTTGATTACTATAAAGCAGTAAAGAAGATAATTATTTTAATTTTGATTACTGTTGAGCAGTAAAAAGAATAATTATTATAATTTTGATTAATGTTTAACAATAAAAAAGATTAGAAGATATAATAATGATTATAATTTTGATTACTGTACATTTTGATTACTGTTGAGGATAAACCTACATTATTTTGAAATTATTTATTTATAATAGTTTTGCAACTTCAAAAGAAAATATCTCCTCTTGAACGAAGTGTTTGCAAGCATACCTCCAGAAGAAAGTTTTTCTTGTTTTGAGATCCTAAACTCATATGTCAAGTTTGGCCGTTTAACCCAGAAACATCCTGTATAATGTGACATAATTAAGTATGTGTAGTACATAATAAATTATTAATTAAATAAAGTTTGGAATATAAGATTCTTATATTTAAAATAATAGTACACATTTATTGCAAAACAGTAACTGAAAAGTAACAACTCGTTACTTTTTGAGTTATTGTCTGTAACATATGTTATTTTTCAAAGTCGGTAACTTGTAACTGTAACTATAGTTACTTTTTTAGTAAAAAAAACTGTAACTGTAACTAGATACTTCTACAAAGTAACTTTCCCAACTTTGGTATTTTGTTAGTTAATGTAATTTAAAACACAATAATTTTCAGTTTTCTTCGATTTAGGAAACAATTTAGTTCTTTTTATCTCATAAGTCAAATTGTTATCAAACCAATATCGAATCGTTGATGATGGACAAACGTGGAAACATTGAAAATCTTGAAAGAAAGTATTATATTATATTGCTACTGCTACCAACAGATATTTTTTGCAAAGTTATTATAACATCGAAATAATCTCGAAATTTTGATATTATCGACGTTCAACAACTTGACAGAACCGCATTGATGTGATTTCGATGAATCGATATCTAATCGACGTCTTTTCGATGTATCATTTCTCACTGGGTATGTCAAGGTCAAGGTTATTGGAGATGGAACCTCTAATCTCCATTTTTACCAAAAGTACTGTAGAGTGTAACATAAAATTTGCGTAATTGTTATTTGTTTTTATTTAACACATATTATGTTAAATAAAAACAAATAACTATTATTCTTAATAAATATACTATTATTCTTCGTTAATATATGTATATGTATATAGACGTTTGTTTAGAAAAGTTTTGTATTAAAAATCTTCGCGTAAAAAAAGAAGATAGGTACACCATATAAAAAACAGAATATTCTTTTCTCATAATAATTAATAAATCTCACAATTGAGAACTTTGTTCTTATAGTAATACACGAACAGAATATCTTACCTAAGGTAAAGTGGTAATACTGTTTTTATAATTATTTAAAATGTTAATTAAATTGATCGTACTAATATGACAGCATAAAGTATTCGTAGTCGTAGTCGTGTAGAAAAGTCTTCTCTATGAACTATTGCATACGTTTGTTATAATATATCAGTATCACCATAGAAAGTATTTAACTTAAAATTACTAAACTAATTTTTAATTATTTTTATCTAATCTTTTTTTATAACAATTTTTACTAGTTAATTTGACTGCTGTGTCTCGTAAGGCAAATTTGAAGAAGAGATTTGTTATATTTATTATTCACATCGCTTCATCGTTATCACAGCTGTCCACTAACTTACAATATCTTGGAAAAACTGGCAAAACAACTTTTATCAAATCGTCTGGCTATCTCAGTTAAATATTTGCAAATTTGTACGCGACGTAATTTAATCTGTTCCTACAACGCCAGAAAAACAATGAACAGTGGCGTAGCCAGGGGGGATTTGGGGAATTAATCTCCCCCTCGAAATTTTGGAACAAGCTATATAAGAATAAAAAGTTGAAAGCGGAGAGAGAAATAAAATCGTAAAAGATAATGTCCTGAACAATACCTCACTGTAATGATAATTGATGGCATGTCTGTTGTACCGATTACACGAAGTACGATCTTTTTAAAATACTCAAGCTTCTATTGTAGTCCTTTAACAGTAAAATAACGTCGCTTTCAGTTTGATTCAGATGTGCAAAAATATCTAAATTATTTTACGCTGTATTTTACAACCTTTTTACTGTAAAAAGACGTAGCTTCTTATTTTATTCACACATACATTAATTATAACATAATTCAAGAAAGAATTTTTTTTTCTTCTTCTTTCAAGTTTATTTCGAAAGTTCACTAATTACTACTTTTATACACGTACATATAATACGCGCTAATGTTATACAGTGTTACTATTAAATCTTTGGTAGAATATAACTTTGGAACTTAGATAAGGTGCAAAATAGAAAGAGTCGACGAATCTAATTCAAAGTATGAAAATATTTACTTTTTTAAAAATATCCTACTTCGAAATAAAATCTTGGCTACGCCCCTGACAATGAAGCTTTTATAAAACTATAAGGAAACAATGTGAAAGTTTCTACTTGCACACTTAAAAACTATGCGAGTTATTGGTAATTTTAACCGACGTTTTCTTTTAAGTAAGGTTTTTGTAAATTTTAATTATGGTTTTATAAGAAACAAGTACTTTTCTGAAAATTTGATTACTTCAAACTCTTAAT
>JASTWR010002381.1:0-20745 GCA_030770355.1 Harpagoxenus sublaevis
ATTTCTCATAACTTTAAATAAGCATAACTCCTAAAATATTATCGTCTTTTAAATTGATTTTATTGAAGGAGTACATCTGTTACTTGGAACATTCGTTACAGTTTGAATTTATCTTCCCCTTCCTCCGCTGTCTTTTTTAAAGTAAGGACGTGTTTTGTGTTAAAAAAGTAGTTAATTTCAATGTACGAGGCGGAATAAATTTTTTCGCATATGTTATGATAACTATTTTGAAATATGGACATTTTCTTGCAAATTACAAAAATTGAGATTTATTTACGAGTTTTTTTCGCATATTTATGGCGCAGTTACTTGTGCATTTATTTCCGGTTATCGCCAGCATTAGCATTAGCATCACGGGAAGATTGCTGGTCGGATTTTGCACGTCATGTGTATGGTGTATGTGTTAAAATGTGAAATACGTGTGTGCGACTGCACGTGTATGTGTGTAGCGAAAAGTGCATGTGGGTATATTCGCACTAAAAAATGCGTATTCCTACCTTGTCTTTGGATGATATGTTGTAGACAATTACAACCTGCATCAATATGCGTGAGCGTCTGCAAGAAATCATCTAAAGATGATTATAGAATATGCACTTTTAAATGCGACTGTACCACCGTCCTTCCTCCACACGCACGCACGCACACACTCGCCCGCATCACATTTTACATTGATACACAGACTCCCGTGTTGCTGGTGGCAAGTGTACAAAAGTGCATAGGTAACTCGTAATTGGGCGAAACATAATCGTACAAATCGAAAGTATGTTTTGTGCAAGGAAACGTATTTCGATGGTTATCATGACATTTGGAAGAAAAATTTATTTCAGCCTGAAAAGTGCGTCAAATTATTTATTTATCTTTTTGGACACAAAATACATAATATTTTTAAAACGGCGGGAAGGGGGAGGATAATTACAAATTGTAGCGATAGTATTTCAGTACAAATGTATTACCAAACAATTTTTTTAAATACTTTTTTCACGGAATTATGCTTATTTAAGTTATGCAAAAGTTACATATAAACTTAGTGTTGCGACAATTATGTAGACCAGTGTAACCAAATCTTCATATTGGCCGCATTCCGATATTCACTGCAAGTACTGTAAGCATCATTCTGTCTTCGTTGCACATCGTATATCAAACAAAGATGGAGCGATGCTTACAGTACTTGCAGTGAATATCGGAATGCAGCCAGTGTCTGTCGTTATTACGAAAAAGTAGAACAACCTCTTAAAAATAAGAATGCGGTCCTTAGCGTAACTTAATCTTACATGAACTGTATATGCAAGTGTTTGTTACTGCACTTAGTAATAATTATTGTATTAATATAATGCCAGAAACGTCTAATTCGACGGTACTGGCTGCATGTAAAACAGTAGTTAGAAACAAATACCAGATGCGTCTATTTGGACGGGACTGGTTTATATAAATACCAGAAGCGTGTAATACAACGGTACTGGTTGCATGTAAAACAGTAGTTATACAAACAAATACCAGAAACGTCTATTCTGACTATACTGGTTTTAATACAAATCAGAAGCGTTATTCGTGACGGAAACGGTAACATAAATGTTAGAAGCGTCTAGTCCGACGGTACTGATGCAATACGAACCAAAGCGTCTGCTCTGACAGTATTGGTAATAACAAATTTGCAAGGCATACATTTTTATGTATACTATAATAGTTTATTTTAATACAAGTATAATGAGATGACAAAATATATGTAATAAAGAAAAAGGAAAGGACCGTTGTAATTTTTAAAAGGTTGTTCATGGTTTGCGATTAATATGTACATGTAAATTACACAATAGTATATAATGTGACACAATATTGAACATTATTTTATAAGATGTTTTTTCATTATTGTGTATATTTATATTTATTATTATTTGCAGCCGACAGTCACTGCAGAAGCAGCGCATAGAAGCAAATGGCACTAAAGGTACAAAGAAATACCAATATCCGGAAATCAGTAGAACACTGGTCACTCCCAGTACGATGGATGTGGAGCTTCGTACCCAGCAATTGTGCCCAGCTCTAACGCCGAAATGTACAGGTACGTACGACAATGTCCAATATTGCGAAGATGACGATATTGACAATTCTAGTCTTGTTGAGGGTACGAAGGAACCTACTAATATCCGGAAATCAGTGGAATCACTAGTTACTTCCGGTACGATGGATGTGGAGCTTCGTACCCAACAAATTTGCTTGGCTCTAACGCCGAAATGTACAGGTACGTACGACAATGTCCAATATCGCGAAGATGACGATATTGAACATTATATTCTTCTTGAGGGTGCGAAGGAACCTACCTATGTCCGGAAATCAGCAGGAATCACTGGTTACTCCCGATATGATGGATGTGGAGTTCTACCCAACAAAAGGCGTGCGAGGCTGACCTGCCGACAACTGCACAGATTATGTCCACTATATAGAATTACCTGATGATGACGATATAAGAATGGTACTCTTGCATCGTCAAAGGCGGTACGGATACAGGTCGTATCGAAGAACATGGCCTGAAGGTCGTCGCATTATGGACTCATCTTTTTACTTGAAAGAATTGCATAGAACATTTGATAATCATAAATATAAGGCAGCATTTCAGTGCTCATTTGAAGGTTGGACATGCGTAAAATCTCGTCGCCGTGGGTTACTCACGCAATTCTTCTTCAAATGTCAAACGTGCAACTTTGAAGACAATTTTGGTCTGAACCCGTAGATCCCGACGAAATATTAGATATTATAGAGCTGTTGAAGCTGGAACAATAACAGCTGGAATTGGTTACGCCCAGCAGTAGGAATACAGTACTAGTCTTAAAGCACCGGGAGCGAATTCCGGGGGGGTCGGACGGGTCTGCGGCGGGGCATGGGGGAAGCCGTAAGCGGTGGGCGAGGGGCAGGTGGGCTGCGAGGGGAAAATTTCTTTCCCCTTACCGCAGCGGAACTTCCCGCGCCCAGGGGCGGATCGTTGAGATTTTCTCCCCGGGCACTGGCGCGATTTTTTTCGCGAGTCTCGACGTCGGACGATAGCGACGCGCCCTGGAGTCGGGTTTTATCGGGGTGGCGACGACGGCACTGGCGCGAGTCTCGAGGTCGGGCGATAGCGACGCGCCCTGGAGTCGGGTTTTATCGGGGTGGCGACGACGGCACTGACGCGAGTCTCGAGGTCGGGCGATAGTGACGCGCCCTGGAGTCGGGTTTTATCGGGGTGGCGACGACGGGGTTTTTTACGAGAGAGATGAGCGCGCGCTCCTCGAACGGAGGTCGCCGCGGTGAGATAACGACGCGCCCTAGAGTCGGGATTTATCGGGGCGATAACGGCGCATCTTTTTCCAGCGGAAATCGAGGTGCCCGAGGGCGACAACGGCGTCGATCTGGCGCGCGTCTCCCCCTCGAGGCTTCCGGGGTCTCGCGTATAAAACGCATTACGTCTCGACGCTCGAACGACTCGATCGATGGACGGTGGTGTCGACGACATCTATTGCTACGAGGTGATACCGGACAGCGACTCCAGCGACGATTCTTTCCTCCGATCTACTCCTCCGGTGGTAGTTTCTCGTTTTCGAGCGGTCGCCGAAAGAGAAAACGCTCGATGGAATTCAACGACGTACAGTCTCAGGAGAGAGATAGGTTTTCGGTGTCCGCGAGAGGAATTGTGGATAGAGATGCTGGCCTGCAGTAACAGAGCGCGGGTCTACGAGATTAAAATTCCGAGATACTCGAGAAGGAAGGTGAGGGCCGGTGCGACGATCCGCGAGAGTCGCGGGGAAGTTCTTCGAAGAGTCAGATTGGACATACCCGTGGACAGTTGGGGTTGGACCACGAGGTTGACCACCGAACTGAGACGCTCGACATGACGGAGGAGGATCGCGATCTCGTCGAACGCGCGAGAGGCGTCGACTCGCTGGACGCGTATCGCGCGTGGGAACGACGGTGCGACGAGAGTCTCGAGTCTCTGCGCGAGAGTTGTCGAGACAGGCGAGAGCCGAGGCCCACCGGAACCGTGACCTCTCTGGCCACCGAATCGCTCTTCTGGAGGGCGCGAGAGACGCCCTGCGACGGCGTTTCGCGCGTGTGGGTGCCGGTCACGGCGATCGGAGAGGGTTTTCGTGGGCGGAGATCGAAACGGCCTTCGAGAATCGCGTGCTGACAGGTGCGGTAAGAAACTCGAGTTATCTGGAACCTCGGCGATTTCTCGAGGACGCGAGGGACACGGTGCTCGATCGGGTGCGCGTCAATCTCGAGAGACACGCGTGCCTGAAAGTCAACACCGTTTTCAACGGCGAGTTTGTCGCGAACGACCGAACCGCCGTCAAGAGCGTCGCCACGAGGAATCGTCAGCTCTTCCTCGCGTCCGATCTGAGAGAGTGGTACGACAGATACGTGGTCGACGCGACTCTGGCCAATCTGGACGAGTTTCAGGAGCGGGACAGCGGTTGGGCGTTGTCGCGCATATTGAACCTGATGGTGAACGTGAACAAGTGCAATCCTAGGCGCGTGGGATGCTGGGTGGAGATACCGCTACGCGTGAGAGCGAAACACGCGGTGGTCAACGTGCGCTCCAACGACAACGCGTGTTTCGCGTGGGCGGTGGTCGCCTCTCTGTACCCCGTTAAGAGTCACATGAACAGGTCTTCCGCGTACCCCCACTATGCGACGAAGACAGATCTCGAGGTTCGAGCGACTCAACGACGTGTCCGTCAACGTCTTCAGCGAGAGAGAGGAAAGGCGGAAGGGCAACGTGATCGTTCCTCTGCGGCTCACCGACGACAGGAAGGACAGACACGTCAATCTGCTGTATCTGCCGGATTCGCGCAACCGTGCTAACGTTGGCCATTTCGCGTACATAAGGGATCTGTCGCGATTGGTGGGATGTCAGCTGAACAGGGTCCGGAGGAGGATGCACGTGTGCGATCAATGTCTGCACCACTTTTACACGAGCGAGAAACTGGCCGCTCACAGCGTCGACTGCGGAAGGATGAACGACTGCGCCATCGTTCTCCCGAGCGACGACGACAAGTTGCTCTTAACCACAACAGAAAGGAGCGACTTCCCTTCGCGGTGTACGTCGATCTCGAGTGCGTGCTGGAAAAGGAGGGAGAGATAGACGCGGCTAACGTCAACAGCTACGCCTATCAGCGTCACAGAGCCTTCAGCGTGGGATACTATCTGCGCTCCGCGCACGAGGAGATCCCGTCCGCGTACAGATCTCGTCGCGGCGAGGACTGTCTGTCGTTGTTCGTCGGCGAGCTTAACGATATCGCGCGTAGAGCGAAGACGTTTCTCTCCACCAACGTGACCATGGTGGAATTGACTCCGGAAGAGTCGCGATTTTTGGAGCGCTCCGCGTTGCCACGTGTGCGAGAGACCGTTCGGACCGGAGGATCAGCGCGCGTGCGATCAGTCATCTCACCGGGCGTTACAGAAGTCCCGCGCATCCGCGCTGCAACTTGAATTACAGAGATTCGTACGTCATTCCCGTGTTTTTTCACAATCTGTCGGGTTACGACGCTCACTTCATCATCAGAGATCTGGCCAACGGCTTCGAGGGTAGAATAGATCTGCTGCCGATCACCAAGGAGACGTACATATCGTTCACGAAGAACGTGAAGGACGCGTCGGGCAACGGATGGGGAAAGTGCGCGAAGCTGCGATTCGTGGACTTGTTCAGATTTCTCGGCGAGAGTCTCGATAGACTGGCGTCGTATCTCGACAAGAGCGAGTTGCGAATCGCGCGGTCGGAGTTTTCGGGGCTCGACGAGGAGGATTTCGACCTGTTGACGCGCAAAGGCGTGTTTCCGTACGAGTACGTCGACAGTCTCGACAAGCTGCTGGAGACGGAGTTACCGCCGCGAGAGTCCTTCTACAGTTCGTTGACCGGCGAGACCGCGACCGATAGCGATTACGAGCGCACGCGCAACGTCTGGCGGCGTTTCCGCGTCGAGAGTCTCGGCGAGTACAGCGATCTGTACCTGAAGACCGACGTGCTTCTTCTGGCGGACGTGTTCGAAAATTTTCGCGACACCTGTATCGAGAGTTACGGGTTGGATCCGGCGCATTATTACACTCTGCCGGGATACGCGTGGGACGCTATGCTGAGACACACCGGCGTGCGATTGGAACTGCTGACCGACATCGATATGGCGTTGTTCGTGGAGCGCGGCGTGCGCGGCGGTCTCAGCCAATGTTCGAACAGGTACGCACGGGCCAACAACAGGTACGCGCCGTCGCACGACCCGTCGAGACCGTCGACGTACCTCATGTACTTCGACGTGAACAATTTGTACCGCTGGGCGATGCGCGAGCCGTTGCCGTACGCGGAGTTTCGGTGGGTCGACGACCCGGAGAGCTTCGACGTAACGTCCGTGACGTCAGACTCCGCTATCGGCTACATCCTGGAGGTCGACCTTGCGTATCCGCGAGAGCTCCACGACGCTCACAAGGACCTGCCGTTCTGCCCGACGCGCGATAAGCCTCCCGGAAAACGGTGCGATAAGCTCCTCGCCACGCTGCTCGACAAGTCGCGTTACGTGTTGCACTACCGCAATCTGCAGCAATGCGCGCGACACGGATTGCTCGTCACGAGGATTCACCGCGTTCTGCGGTTCGCGCAATCCGCGTGGCTTCGCGAGTACATCGAGCTCAACACGGGATTCAGAACTCGCGCGAGCAACGACTTCGAGAGGAATCTCTACAAGTTGATGAACATCGCGGTCTTCGGTAAGACCATGGAAAACGTGCGAGATCACGTGGACGTGCGCCTCGTGACGCGCTGGGACGGGAGATACGGCGCGGAGGCTCTGATCGCGAGACCGAGCTTTCACAGCCGAAGCGTCTTCGCGGAGGATCTCGTCGCCGTCGAGCTGCGCAGGCTCGAGGTGAAGCTCAGCAAGCCGATCTACGTCGGGATGTGCGTTCTCGAGATATCGAAGACGCGCGTGTACGATTTTCATTACGACTACATGGCGCCGTTGCACCGCGAGAGGTGCAAGATAATGTACACGGACACCGACAGTCTTATATATCTCCTCGAGTGCGACGACGCGTACGAGGACGTGAAACGCGACATCGCCAGGTTCGACACGAGCGGTTACTCCGAGACCAACGCGTACGGCATGCCGCGCGCGAACGAGAAGATACCGGGCCTCATGAAGGACGAGAACGACGGCGCCGTCATGACCGAGTTCGTGGGGCTCAGGTCGAAGATGTACGCCACGAGGGTAGCGGGAAGGAGCGCCACGAAGAAGGTGAAGGGCGTCAAAGGAACGTGGTTGCGAGAACGATAGCGTTCGAGGACTACATGCGGTGTCTCAACGACTCGCTGGAGCAGTCGAGGCGTCAATCGTGCATCCGCTCGAGGTTGCACCAGGTGCGCACCGTGTCCGAGCTGAAGCTCGCTCTCAGCCCCCACGACAACAAGCGGTACGTCGTTCCCGGCTCGTTCGACACTCTCCCGTGGGGACATTACGAGATACCGCGCGAGGAGGAAGAGCCGTGAAGAATTATTGTCGTTGTTGTTACCAATATTATTATCATTGTTATTATCGTAGTTTTACAGGGATCATTCGAAGCAGATATACGAATAATGCCATAGAGAATCGCCGAGATACGTGCAAAGACGGGGATCGGTTTTCGAGAGATGTTTTTGGAAGCGCTGGAATCCTCTCTACTTTTTTGTCTTTGGTGACATGAGGTTTATTCAAATATATTAAAGGTTGCGTGAAGACTGTTTAAGAGAGCCGCGCGAACCTTTAGCATGTTTGATTTAGTGTCTTCTAAACAATTGAGTAAGGCTTTTTTAGTTTTGAGACGAAACCTCGTGTCTCCAAGGACATTAAAAAATGGAGAGGATTCCAGCGTTCTTGAGGATATCTCTCGAAAGCTGATCCCTGTCTTTGCGCGTACCTCGACGATTCTCCGTAGCGTTATTCGTATATCTCGAAAAGCGAAGAGGTTCACTCGCGTCAACGGGAAACTTGTCTCGCTTCGCGGAGAGATCGTCGGAGGAGTTCGAATCGACGAACCTTCTCGTCACCGAGGGCGGGGACGACGCGGAAAACCGTATTTTTGACGCGGTCGAAAAAATACGCGCGTCCGATTCATCGCGGCCTCTCCTCGCTTTTTTCGAGGTTATTATTGTTCCTGTTTTACCCGCATACGCGAAGGCTACTCAGCCGATCGTTCTATCCGCCAATGAGGCAACCGTGTCTCGCGCTTGCAAAAAAGTTCATCGCCTTTAGCGTCAGTTTTGTGTACGTTGTCCGTTGTTCGGTTCAACCAAAGAATTCAATCTCGACACGCATTGTGAGACGCGTGTATTTTTGCTGCAATCTGCAGAATTGGGAAGTAGCTATATAAGTACCACGTACAGGACGCGATATGTCACCTCCGAAGTAGGAGCTGGAACAAAAAAATTGGAACGGAAATCTCCACCAGTGACGGTGTTACACTCGAATTTGTCTCGCGTGATTCTTCAGCCCGGTATTTCGAACGGATATTATACACGTGCAAACACTCCGTTTTTTTTATATAGTCAAAATTCACGATGCGAAATCTCGCGATTGGAAGTTACTGCAAATTTCTGTGCGATCATTTTCAGATACTCTTGTCACTCTTAAAAAATGGAAAGTATGGAAATTTTGGTTGCAATAGAAATGCGCAAACTCGAGGTGAAATTCATACAAACATGTCTTGGATATATCAAGGATGCACATGCCCACGTAGATCGGTTTGTTAAATTTCACCTCGAGTTTGCGCATTTCTATTGCAACCAAATTTCCATACTTTCCATTTTTTAAGAGTGACAAGAGTATCTGAAAAAAATGGTCGCACCGAAATTTGCAGTAACTTCCAATCGCGAGATTTCGCGTCGTGAATTTTGACTATAAAGATAGTTCGAACGTGTATAATATCTGTTCTAAATACCGGGCTGAAGAAACAAACTCGGGCGTAACACAGTCGCTCGTAGGGATTTCCGTTCCGATCTTCCGATCCAGCTCCTGTTTCGCTGGCGACGTATCGCGTTCCGCGCGGGAGCGCTCTGTATCCCCATCTCCCAATTCCCGATTGCCGCGAAAAAACACGCGCGTCGCGCGGTGCGTATCGAGATTGAATTTTGGAGGATCGGACAACGGACAACGTATGAAACTCTGACTCACCCTAAGAAGGAAATGAATTTTTTTCGCGAGCGCGAGATGCGGTTGATTTATTGGTGGATCGGAGGATTCGTTGAGTAGCGTTTGCGTATGCGTGAAACGAGAACAACAATAACATAGAAAAGATCGACGAGAGGCGACGGTCTCGCGGATGCGCGTATTTTTTCGCTCGGATCGAAAAAACGGTTTTCTGCGTTTTCCTCGTTCTCGGCGACGGGGATGTTCGGCGACTCGGACCCCTTCGACGAATTTTCGACGAATCCGGGCAGGTTCCCCGTTGCCGCGCGTGAACTTTTCACGCCTCGACGCAAGATTCCCGTTGTCGTGAATTCTTCCGTCGACGCGCGCAAACTATTTTTTCGCGTTTCGAGATATATGGAAGGGAAGCTTGTGAAAAAAAAAAGAGATATCGTATGTACACTTTATTTACAAATAAATACATAAATATATTTCACAACACAGCTGCCTTGTTTATCCAAGAGTTGTGCGACCCGTCCATTCCCAGCCACTTCACGAACACCTCGTCGCCTCGTCTGCGCAGCACCTTCTCCACGAGATAAACGTCGGGGTTGGACGCACGCTGCAGCTCGTGCTCGTAGAATCCTCCCGCCACGGGCTCCCCGCGGTAGTCATTCAGCAGATACGTCACGGGATTGGTCCGTTGCACCTTGGCGACGCGAAAGATCTCGGTGGTCCAGTTCGGGGTGTAGCCCTTCTCGAACACCGTCTCGAACTTGCTGACGCGCACCGGGTCATCGACCTTGAATCTGCCAGGAGCGGCGATCTTCGCGCGACTGTACACCGTGGGCAGAAGTCTCTCGGCGACGGCGGGCGTCACGTCAGCCGGCCGCATCCCGATCGTTCGGTGTCTGCGACAGTTGTAATCCGACAGCAGACTCGGCAGCGCGTCGAGCCACGCGTACGATCCGTTGAGCGTGAAGAGTCTCCACATGTCGTTCTTGAGCGTGCGATTGAATCTCTCCACCACCGACGCCTTCATCACCGAGTACGTCGAGTAGTGATTTATGTCGCGCTTCCTCATGATCTCTCGCACGTCGGCGTTGTAGAACTCCTTTCCCTCGTCCGTCTGCAGGTTCCTCGGAAACCGCGCGTCCTCGCGAAATATCCTCGACAGAGCCGCGGCCACCTCGCTTCCGCTCTTGCTCTTGAGCGGCAAGGCCCACGCGTACTTGCTCAGCACGTCGATAACCGTTAGAATGTAGTTGTGACCCTTGTTGTGTCGCGCGTACGGACGCATCTCGACCACGTCGGCCTGCCACAGGTCGTCGTAACCGCGCACCACGACGCGACGCCGCGGGAAGTTTCTTCGCGCCGGTGCGTGCAGCTCCCGCACGAATCTTCGCTTCTCGGCGCTCATTGTCTCTCTCACGAGTTCGAGTAGCTCTTGTTCTTCAAGAGACGGTTGAGCTCCAGTAGGCTCGCCTCTTCCTCCTTCGCGCCGGCGCGCGCGCCCCTGCTCTAGCGAACCTCCGCTCTCAGCTTCGCTATCTCTCTCTCGAGCGACTCCTTGGTGGCCGTTTTCTCCTCCAATCGCCGAAACTCTTTGTCTAGCCTCGTCTCGGTCGTCTTGGAAGAGCTCGCGAGATCGCTCAACGCGACCTTGAGTCCGTTCACGCCGCTGTTTATTTCGCTCACCTCTTTTTTCACCGCCGACAACGATTTCGCGTCGTTTTTCGCCGTCGTGTTCATTCTTCTCAACGCCGCTGTCAAACCGTCAACCTCTTTCCCCACCGCCGTCAAACCGTCGACCTCCTTTTTCAGCGCCGCCGTCAAACCGTCAACTTCTTTCCTCACCGCCGTCAAACCGTCGGCCTCCTTTTTCATCGCCGCCGTCAAACCGGCAACCTCTCTCCTCGCCGCCGTCAGACTCACCGCTTCTTTTCTCACCGCCAGCTTCGTTCTCTCGTGGTCCTCTCTGACATTCGCGATCCCGCGCTCGACGTTGTCCTTCAAAGTGGTCATCTTGCTCCCGAGAGCGTTCAAAATTTTCACCTCCTCTCTCGTCGTCAACAACGCCTCGCTCGTTCTCTGGCGAAACGTCTCGATCTCGCGTCTCAGATCCCCGAGCCCGCGCTCGACGTAGCTCTTGGTCGTCGCGTCGGCGTCCCAATCCGGCGCGCCCACGTGTCGAATCTTGCGCTTCTTCGCGTCGAAGGAGTCCTGCTCCGAACAGAGCGCGCTGTCGCGCACGTAGTTTCGCAAGGATTCGATCGAGGACCGCAATCTTCCCGTCGCGGGTCCGTCACCGCCGCCGCGTCTCTCCAGAGACATTCCGAACTTGTTCACCGACATCGTCGCACTGCCGTCGAGATCGTCGCGACGGTTCAATTTATGATCAGCCCGGCCTCTCGGAGCTCCTCGATTATCGACAGAATCTCGTTGTCGTGAGCGTTGTTGCCGGCTCGACGAGAGGCGTCGAGCAGTCGAAGACGATCTACGAGTTCGTTTGGATCGTCCCAGTGAACGTAATCTATCTTGTTGCGATTCAATCTCATGTTCGACGGTAGACCGGTCACGCCGGCGCCTTTTCTAGCGCTGCCGATTCTACCGCGGGTGACGAGCGGAGCGATGATGTGCACGTACTTGTGCCCTTTGTTACCCTTGACAGCATTCTCAGCTTTATGACCGCGTTTATGAGCGTTCGTCGCCAACAGCAGACTTCGATACTTGTGCAGGTCATCCTCGGTGTAGATTGCGTCATCGGGGTGTCTCTTGAAGATCAACTCGTACAAGCCGGGCGTACCCTTGTACGTCACCCCGTTCACGATCACGGAATCGTCCGCGCGCATCTCGAACCGTTTGTCGCCGAGCATCGGGCCGTCGTCCGCGACGTACACGCCGTAAACGTGATCGATCGCGTCCCCGCCGAAGAAAAGAGCGTCCACGTATCTCTTTCCCAGGGGTCCCAATTGACTCCTTTGCAGATCCTCGCGACCCTCCGGCGTTTGCAGAGCCTCTCTGATGGACGTTTCGAGAGAGGGCTGCGGCGACTGGAAGACGTCCTCCTCCCTCAGCGACAACCTCCGCGGTTCCAGAGGCGTGCTGGATCGAACCGCGAGCGTGTCCGACGCGACGCTCGACAACCTCCTCCGCGGTTCCAGAGGCGCGGAACGAATCGCGAGCATGTCCGACGCGGCGCTCGATCGTTTCCTCTTGGGCTTCGTTTCCCGCGCGATTTCTCCATCGTCGTCGCTCTCCTCGCGCTTCTTCTTAACGACGACGCCGTCGTCCTCGGGCTCGCCTCCGCGTTCGGCGATCTGCTTCAGCGGATCGACGATCGGCTTGAACTGCCTCTCGAGAGCGATCTCGCTCTCGATCTTGCCGGTTTTCAACGCTCTGTATTTCTTGCGAATCGAGGCGCGCGTCTTGGCGATCTCCCTCGCGGTTCTCTCCCGCTCGACGGCGTTCTTCGAGGTTATCTCCGCGCCGCTCATCGATCCCGACTGATCGATCTACAGCACGGCGAAGTCGTTGAATCCTCGTCTATATCTGCCGTTTTGAAGGGCGCTGTCCTTGTTTATCACCGCGAACCCGTGCCTGCGTCGCCAACACTCGCCGCACAGCGCGCGAAAATCCTCGAACGACATATCGGGGTTCACGTGATCGTCGTACACGTGTCTCAGATTTATGCCGTCCTGTCTGAAGAGAATCAGCATGTTGGCGTTGTCGCGTATCAGGTGTTTCGGTATCTTAGCGTACGTCTGACAGAGATAGAAACAATCGATGTTCGAGTGTCGACCCATCGCGAAGTACTCCCTGATCGCGTCTTGCTTGTCGCAGGCCACGTCGTCGAAGACGAATATCGAATCGGGGAGCGCCTCGCTCGGCGGCACGACGTCCCGATTGTTGGAGAACGCGTGATAACCGATCTCGTCCATCGATTCGAGCAGTCTCTCGAGGTATCGATACTTCGGTTGATGCAGAGATTTCGAGTACACGTACACGTTCTCGAAACGCAGTCCGTTCGGACTTTCCAACAGACTTATCAGGACGTTCGTCTTACCGCAATTGGAGGGCCCACAGATGACGCAGCGTATCGCGTTCGGCAGCAGAGGGCCGTGTCGGCGCGTCTCTCTGACCGCTAGACCCGACCCCAGTCGCGTCTTGCGATCGAGATTAGGCACGCCTATCGTCGTCGATTGTCTCACGAATCGCATCTGTCGCGTATCGCGCGCGTGCGCGCTCGTTTTATTTATACGCGCGAACGACCGATCGTTCGCGCAGTGATCGCGATGTCTCCCTTACCGACGGACAAGCGCGAGATCGTCCAGCGATCGCGCGGCGAATGTCGCGCGCGAAGCGAAGCGTCGGCGGCGGACTGCTGAACAGGGCGATAAACGCGCTCCCCTTCGAGCTGCACTTTCCCGGCTATCAGTTCTGCGGACCAGGTACTCGTCTCGCGAAACGACTAGCGCGCGGCGATCGCGGCGTCAATCCGTTGGACGCGGCGTGTCGCGAGCACGACGTCGCCTACCCTCGAAACAGCGACCTCGCCGATCGACACGTCGCCGATCGGGCGCTCGCTGAGAGAGCGCGCGAGCGCGTCTCGGCGAGCGACGCGACTCTCGGTGAGAGAACCGCCGCGGCCGCCGTATGGGCTGCTATGAAAGCAAAAACGAAGCTAGGTATGGGTGTGAGAAAGAAGAGGAGAACCACGACCAGGAAGAGAGTTCTCCCGGCGGCGAAACGCGGAGGTTTCTTGCCCCTTCTGCCGATGCTGGGGGCGCTCGGATCTTTGATCGGTGGAGCGGCTGGGGTGGCCAAGGCCGTGAACGACGGCAAGGCCGCCAGACGCCAGCTCGAGGAGCTGACGCGTCACAATCGCGCGCTGGAGGGTCGCGGGCTGTATCTGGCGCCGTACAAACGCGGTAGCGGCGCGACGACCAGAAGAGCGAGAAGGAGTAAAAAAAATCTCGCGTAAGGAGACGCCGGTGACGCTCGATCTCCCGGCGTACGGTGCCACGACGGACGAGCAGTTGAATCGGATCGCGCGCCGTTCGCGAATACCTTACTTCAGGGGCGTGTTTATGCGCGACGCGCTGCCGACGAGAGCGCGTCGCAACGAGAGCGGAATCGTGAATCTCGACGATACGGTGGGCCCGGGTACGCACTGGGTCGCCTACGCGAAGAAGGGAAACAGCGCGGTCTACTTCGACGCTTTCGGAAATCTTCGACCCCCGGAGGAACTCGAGCGATATCTCGGACGTGACGCGAAAATCGCGTACAATCGTCGGTCGTATCAGAGATTCGATCAGAGCATCTGCGGTCAGCTGTGTCTGCGATTTCTGCGAGAGATCGATTGGAAGCGTCTTTGAGTCGTAATGTCGCTGACTCTCACGTTGACCGGGAAGAACAGCGTTCTCACGTCGAGCTACTTCCCCGCCCTGGATCTGAACGACGGCGAATACGAGATAGGTCTCGCAAATTTCGAGACGTACAACACGATACCGAACATCGACTCTACCAACAATACGTTTTACTTCGACACCGAGGATCTGGCGATCGTTATTCCCGAGGGATCTTACGAACTGCGCGCTATAGAGAGATATCTGCGATCGGCTATTCTTCGCAGACGCGGCAGCTCCGAGCACGCCGAGGACGATTACATATACGTCGACGACAACGACGACAACGACGACAAAGAGGGCGAACGCTCGATAATTCTCCGCGCTAACGAGAATACCATGAGAAGCGAGATCAGGTGCGCCTACAGAGTCAATTTTACCAAACCGAACAACATAGGCTCTCTGCTGGGTTTCTCGGCGTTTCGCACGCTCGAACCGAAAAAATGGTACGCGTCCGACGGACCCGTGAACATCATGCGCGTGAACGTCATTCGCGTGGAGTGCAACGTCACCGCGGGAGCTTACAGCGACGGTAAACCGGTGCACACCGTGCACGAATTCGCGCCGAACGTTCCACCGGGATATAAGCTGTCGGAGACTCCGACGCAGATCATTTATCTCCCGGTCATCGCGCGGAGCGTCACCGATATAACAGTGCGCGTCGTGGATCAGATCGGTCGATTGATCGATTTTCGCGGGGAGGAGATAACGGTTCGGTTGCACGTGCGGCGCAGAAGACATTGAGTGATATGCGCGCGAGTGAGACATGCTCGTTCTGAACGAGTCGTCGGTGACAGACCGGAAGAGCACATCCGCCGTCGCACCCGCGACAGGAGCGAGAGGAGCGAGAGGAGGAGGAACGGACTGAGCGCCGAGAACGTCGCTTTTCTGCGATCCCTGGGTTTCGCCGTGAGAAACGGCCATGGCCGACATTCTGAGTATCGGGGGTGAGCCGATCTTCGACGATCGCATCGTCAAGATCGAGACTCACACGTACAATCCGTACGCCAACACCTCGCTCGGACACAGCGACGAGATACGAATACCGATACAGCAGCAAGATTTGTACACGCTGCCCAGCGAGAGTTTTCTCTACGTCGAGGGAACGCTCACCGACGATCTTCCAGAGAACGACACGAGTCTGGACAGCAATTGCGTGGCGTTCATGTTCGACGAGATCAGATACGAGCTCAACGGCGTGGAGATCGACAGGAACAGAAACGTCGGAGTGACCAGTACGATCAAGTGTCTTGCGTCGCTGACCGCCGAGAGGAGCAAGAGACTACGGAACGCAGGATGGAGCAGCGACGATCCCGAGATCAGGTTCGGCGATTTCAACTTTTGCGTGCCCCTTAACACGCTTCTGGGTTTCTGCGAGGATTACAAACGCGTGGTGATAAACGCGCGACACGAGCTCGTTCTGATACGTTCGCGAAGCGACGCCAATTCCATCGTGACGAAGCGCAACAAGGATCCCAAGATCGCTCTGTCGAAGATACAGTGGCGAGTGCCGCACGTGATGCTGAACGACGTGAATAAATTGTCCCTTTTGCGAACACTGGAGAGCGGACGGTATCTGAGCATGGGCTTTCGCTCGTGGGATCTGTACGAGTATCCCCTGCTGCCGAACACCAACAAACATTCGTGGGCCGTGAAAGCGGCGACGCAGCTGGAGAAACCGCGATACGTCATTTTCGCGCTGCAAACCGAGAGGCACAACAATCTGTTGAAACGCGCCTCCGAGCTCGACAACGGTAATCTCACGGACGTGAAGCTGTATCTAAATTCGGAATTTTATCCCTACGATGACATGAACTTAGATTTTGAGAAGAAGAGAGTCGCCGTGCTGTACGACATGTACGTGAAATTTCGAAAATCGTACTACGGGTGTGAGCGCGACGGCGCGTTTCTAACGCCGCGCGACTTCCTAAAAAATCCGTTCGCGGTGATCGATTGCTCGCGTCAGAACGAGTCGACGAAGAGCGGCACCGTGGACGTTCGCGTAGAGTTCGATTGCAAACGCAACGTGGCTCCCAACACGACAGCCTACTGTCTTATCATTCACGATCGCGTGGTCGAGTACAATCCGCTGACCAACATCGTTCGCAAGATCGTGTAAACAGAAGTGGTCGAGAGAGAAAGAACAAGTTAACTGACGCTCGAAATGAGTCAAGATAACACAGCAAATTAGAATACGGAATTATCGATAGAAATGGTCGAGAGAAAAAAACAAGATAACACGAGTTAAACAACGATCGATCAGCGATAAGAGACGCACCAGAAGAGAGGCTACAAATAAATAGCCGAACAACGAGCGATCGAGCTAAGTGTCGTTTCGACTCTCTCCATTGCCAATTCTCACGGGCAATCGCGATGTTTCTCCTGTTGATCGCCAAGCGCGACATTCTCAATCTGTCCGCCGAGCATCTGCAGTACGTGCCGAAGATCGTTCTGCTGCGCGAATTTCCCGACTACGTCGGACGAGTGTGGGAGAGATTGCCCGACCACCTGAGGCACGACCCCGAGGTGCGAACCTACCGTTCGTGTCTGGAGCATCACAACCCTCCGTGGGCGCAGTCGCACGTGGACGGTCCACCGCCGCTCATCAAGGATTGCAGCGCGTGCCGCGCGCGAATGCCGCGCGTGGAGGAGAGGTTGGACCATTGATACGAGAAAGGGCGCGCGCTCCCCCCCATTCATGGCCGGCGTACCGATCTTCGTGGATCTGCAGGGGTTTACTGTCCGCGACAGATTCACGGTCAAAGAGGTGGCCGTGCTTAAGAATGGAAAAGAGCTGAGTCATCACATGCTTCGCGCCCCTCTGAAATGGGATCTGTTGACGAGGGCGGAAAAATCGCGAGCGTGCTGGCTGACGACGAATCACCACGGCTTGAGATGGGAGGACGGAGACGTGGAATATAAGCGCGGAAAGACGATCGTTCGACGCGTCGTGGACGACGGACTGAAGCGAGACGACTCGACGGTCGTCTACGTGAAGGGCTCGGAGAAGAAGAGATGGCTGAGGGAGATTCTCGGGGACGTCGAAGCGACGATCGAGTCGATGGACGCCGATTTCGAGAGCATCGGTCGTCTAGAGATTCTCGACGCGACTCGAGCCTTCCGCTGCGGACGACACGAGAGAAGCTGCGCCATGGAGAACGTCTGCAAGATGCACGACTGGTGGAGGGAACTACAAGCGCGTCTCGACGATGTATAATGTTATAATATATCGCGTTCTGTATTTCGAATAAAATATATATATATAATCTCACAATATACGCCTGTTTGTTTATTCTACACGCCATTTCTACGCACGTGAAAACGCCATTATAATATATACGCCTGTTTGTTAGCGCATCTCAACGATGTATAATGTTATAATATATTGCGTTCTGTATTTTGAATAAAATATATATATATATATAATCTCACAATATACGCCTGTTCGTTTATTCTACACGCCATTTCTACGCGCGTAAAAACGCCATTTATACGGCGAGAGAGAGGACACGTGGTGAGACGAGGAAAGAGGTAAAGGGTGATACGACGCGCGAGGAAAGCACGCGGTGCGAGAGAATACGATATAACGCGCGAGAAAAACTCACGCTACGCTTATTCATTCTTTCACTATGCGTACTACACGCGTACGACAAGAGGAAGCGATAAGACGAGCGCGAAAGAGAGGGTACGCGGTGCGACGAGGAGAGATATAAGAGCGATAAGACGCGCGCTCGATATTTTATTTATTATTCGGAGAGCGATGGTATATATATCTCGCCAATAATTGTATTACTTATTTTGTTTTATTTTATTTTATTTTATTTATTTTATTTTATTTTATTTATTTCATTTATTATTTATTGTTTATTATTTATTATTACTTATTTTATTTATTATTTATTATTCGTTACTGAACGTTTGCCGATACATAAATAAACGACGATCGAGATATTAGACGAGCGCGAAAGAGAACGCGGTGCGACGAGGAGAGAGATATCAGAGCGATAAGACGCGCGCTCGATATTTTATTTATTATTCGGAGAGCGATGGTATATCTCGCCAATAATTGTATTACTTATTTTATTTTATTTTATTTTATTTCATTTATTATTTATTGTTTATTTATTATTACTTATTTTATTTATTATTTATTATTCGTTACTGAACGTTCGCCGATACATAAATAAACGACGATCGAAATATTAGACGAGCGCGAAAGAGAACGCAGTGCGACGAGGAGAGAGATATCAGAGCGATAAGACGCGCGCTCGATATTTTATTTATTATTCGGAGAGCGATGGTATATCTCGCCAATAATTGTATTACTTATTTATTTTATTTTATTTTATTTGTTATACAGGGAAGGAGCGGGGAGATAAATAAACGACGATCGAGATATTATTTTTTTAATGCGCGACGTAAAGTATTCGATACAGTAACTATTCGTCAACGCAGATCTCCTCCTCCTCCTCGTCGTCGTCGTAGTCGTCGTGGTCGTCGTCGTTGTCGTCGTCGTCGTCGTCGTCGTGTCTGACTCGCCTCTTCCTGGTACCGGCGTCGTCGTCGTCTCTGACAACCCGCCTCTTGTTGGCGCCGACGTCGTCGTCGTCCCCGGTACCGGCGACGGTGTCGTTGTCGTTCTCAACCTCGCGGGACCACGAAGATCCCGCGTCGCTGACCTGCGCGCTCACCTTTCGGATCTCGCGCTCGAGAATCTGCATGTCCGCCAGGACCGCGTCGATCAAATTAGCCCTCACGTCTTTGACTAATTGTATCGCGCTGAATCTGAAAGAACAAAAGGAACGCGTTATCGCTCGCGTTTCGCGCGATCGAGAGAGGGAACGGAAAAAAACCGATACTCACGTTTTCTGAAAGATTTTCTTCCTCTCGTCGAGGAAGAATTTTACCCTCAGCGACGGAGGCATGCTGCTAGTAATATCTTCTACCGCGCGGTAGATGCTCTCCGAGCACTCGGCCATCACCTTGGCTCGACTCGCCACGCCCTCCGCGTTCACCCTGAGAGCGTGACAAGCGTGCACCAGGTCTCTCAGCTGCTCCATGACGCGAAACTTTAACGAAGTCTCGCGAACTCATAGTTCTTATATACCGCGCGAATGACGATATCGGTGGTAATAGAGCTCATCTCTTTCCTTCGAAAACATGAAAAACGCAATACCCCGCAAGAAAAATTATCTATCTCGAGCGGAAACGTCAATCGTAGACTCATCCCCTGACCGCAAAAATAGACTCGTCGGAAAATTATCTATCTCGAACGACTCACCCCTTGACCGCGAAAATCCGGTTGTCGGAAAAATTATCTATCTCGAACGACTCGTCACCCCGAACGTCGATTTCCTATAAATTATCTATCTCGAACGACTCGTCCTCCGGACGCCGATTTCCTAAAATAGACTCATCTCGAAACGCAAAAAAAAAACGAGCGACTATCGCACCTTTGGCGATTCTCGTCCTAAAAATCCCCTCCACCCCGCGTCGCGACGATCGCTTCTCGACACCCGTACCTCCGTCAATCGCGCTCTAGCCGTGACGCGCGTCGCTTCTCGTTTTTTCACCCTCTCTCAGCGATGTCGCTCGCGCGCGTCGCTCTGTGCGCGATCGCCGTTGTCGTCGCGGCGAACTGCGAGTCCAACGAGAGCGAGGTGGCGACTCGATATCTGCAGAAATATGGATATCTGGACAACAATCTACAGAGGTCTTCGTCCGGGAACACCGACCGAGATCTCCGTCAGGCCGTCGAGCTGTTCCAGGAATACTACCGACTACAGGGCAACGGCGAATTAAACGAGGAGACGCTAAATCTGATGCGCAAACCGCGATGCGGCGTCGAGGACATGTCGGAGCGCACGTACGCCCCGCTCACGCGCAAATGGCCGAAGACGCATCTCAGGTGGAACTTCCACCTGGCCACTACGCAGATGCTGAAGACGGCTAAAGCCGCGTTCGATCTATGGACGGCGAATTCGTCGCTGACCTTCGAGCGCGATTCGCAGAACCCCGACATTCTGATATCGTTTCGCGAGGGTCTTCACACGTACGCGGGCTCTCGATTGGACGGAATGTGCTCGGCGGATCTGGACGGTCGCGGCGGGGTACTGGCTCACGCGTTCTACCCGACCGGAGATGTCGACTTCGTCTCGGAAGTGCACGTCGACAGAGCGGAACCGTGGCACATACACCTGACCGACAATCCCGCGGGA
>JASTWR010002382.1:0-20692 GCA_030770355.1 Harpagoxenus sublaevis
TTGCCTTTTGTAGTTAATAGTATATCATCGTCACTGTCCGTCTCACGGCATCTTTCTCTCTCTGTTAGCTACTTGAGTAGTAACTATTGGTGTTTTCTGAGCATGTGCTTCACTAAAGTTGAACCTAGCTAAGATTTTTCCTATATATTTTTCTTGGGTTAATTCCAATTATTTTGTTCTGTCTGTCTCGCCTTATAGCTATACCCAGAAATTCTTTTGGCTCACCTAACACTGTCATTTCAAATTCCTTACTCAAACCTGTCTTAACCTCTTCTAATTTATCTTTATCATTACTCGCCATTAATATATCATCTACATATAAAAGCAAAATTAAGAACTTATCATCATTTCTCCAAGTAAACATTACAAGGTTCTAATTTTGAATTCTGAAGGCCCATTTTCAGGGCAGCTTCAGTGAATCTGATATTCCAACGCTTTGGGACTTATACTAATCCATAAAGAGCCCGTTTAAGCTTACACACCTTTTCTCTTTTATCTTTATCAGTATAATTTGCACCGTCGGGTATTTCCATGTAAATTTCCTCATCAATAATTCCATTAAGAAAAGCTGTTTTCACGTCCAATTGGCAAACATATAAATCGTGTTTATTAATTATTGCGATTACAGAACGCACTAGAGGCAATCTTGACACAGGAGCATATGTCTCCCTTAGTTCATAATAGTTTTTATCTTTGAAACCTCGAATGACAAGTCGCGCCTTATGTTCAATTTTTCCATCTGATTCAATCTTTTGTTTGAACACCCACCTTGAACCCATAATATTAGCCTTTTTACCATTGCTTGTTATTGTTGGACGACTCACCAATTCCCACACCTCATTTTTGCTCATAGAATTCAATTCATCATCGATTGCTTTCTGCCAAAGTCCCCTATCCCTCGTCAACATAGCTTCTTTATAGTTAATAGGGTCTAGATTAATATCAGCTAAAAGAGCATGATATAATTCATCATTATCTTTAATATCTGCTTGTTCAGATTCTGCATTGAATAACGCATCAGCTTTTAACTTTTCGTCAATTTGTAGGTTAGAAAAACTAGTATCGTTTACAGACTCACCATTAGTCTCTACTTCATTATCAAGTTTTAATCTATTAGAATCTGATTCAGTTTTTCTAGGTCTACCTCTTTTACGCTTAGGCTCTCCCTCCGGTTTTAAAAACTCTTCAGGTTTAATCTCACCTTCATTGTTCTCAACTTTATTAAAAACGAACCATTTTTCTTGATTAACATCTTCTAAAACTAAAAGAGGATCGTTAATGTCACTTTTCTTGTACTTATCTCCGAATACAATCTTTTCGTTAAACCTTGCATTTTTGCTCTCATAATATTTGCCTTCCTCAGGCTTGAGAAATATATATCCCTTAGGAGTATATCCCACAAGAATAACTCGCCTCCCCTCAAATCTAAATTTCGGACCTGTTTTTCTTTAAACTTTAATATAAGCTACGCATCCAAATCTCTTGATCTGATTTATGTGAAAACTATGATGTGGGGCAAATCCCTCTAAAAGAATAACCATATCGTTGGATTTGTGAGGAGTTCTATTATAAGCATAAACAGCTGCACTTAAAGCTAAATCCCATAAATTTTCTGGTAAATTCGCATCATACATATATGATCTTACTTTAGTTTGAATCGTCTGATTGAAGCGCTCAGAGACCCCATTATGTTGAGGTGTATCAGGACATGCTAGTTGTAATTCCGCACCTAATTTATTTAAAACATCGATTGTATAGCCTCCCGTATATTCCGTTCCCTGGTCAGTACGCAAATAACACACCTTAGCGTCATAACCTAATAGGTTTCGAGCACTTCTCACAAACATCTCCAAACAGTAACCCGTGTCACTTTTCGCTTTCATTGGGTATGCCATTGCTAGTCTAGATAAATCATCTATACACACCGAAATATATCTATAGCCTCTAGGATAAGAAAGTGGTGTAATCGGACCCATGACATCTCCATGTATTATCTGTAACGGTTCTGTCGCTCTTCTACGCGTAGTTTTAAAAGGCAAAGTATTGAATCTCGAAATCTTACACACCTCACAATCTAGAAGAGATTGGTCAAATACTGCTTCTTTTAATTGTTTGTTATCAGGAAACTTTTTAATTGTAAAGCCTTTAGATAAGCAATTGATGCGTGGCCGAATCTAACGTGCCACAGCATTGCTTTGTTATTTTCTGCAAATCTTTTATAATTTTCTAAAAAGGGTGATTCTGTATTGGGTATCTCTATAATAGGCAACTCATCAATATTACTAAGTTTACGGTCCCAAATAGTTACATCAAAATTAGAGTGTTCGTACACTTTACTATCAGTATCTTTCTTACTCTCACCTTTATCATCTCTCCCTCCTGAATTTAAAATCTCATCATGAATCTCAAAATTCTCACCAATTTCATTTTCTTGTACACTCTTTTCGGACTCTTTCGGTATTTTGTCAGTTTCCGAGTTTATTTGTGTCTTTTCTTTAGCTGTCACACTACGAGTAATATATTTTCTCGCACCTGGCATTTCTTCAGCTAAATTGGCTATAATCCGCCTGTTCACTATTTTATTAGATATTTTATTACACTTATTATCTTTAATAATTTCTAGTTCTACTATCCAATATGGTCTTTTATACACGCCAGTAATAAATAATTCTTTGGAAATAGGGTCAAAAATATCAATCTTTTCATTGTCTAAATATATACCTAATCCCATCTCTGCAAATTTTCGTAATGACAAGAAATTCTCTGTAAGAGCTTCTGCGCAAATAACTTTGTCTATTTCTAATAAGTTACCGTTCTCTAGTCTAATTTCAATGTTTCCTGCTCCCTCTGTTTTTAAGTCCGCTGACTCATCTTTGTTAGCGCATTTAATCACACCGTTATCAAATTCATCAAATGTCTTAAAAATAATTTTAGAATTTGTTAAATGTTCGGTCGCACCTGAATCTGCTAGAAAATTCGAAAAGAATCTATTTTGATTCATATATTCAGTATTCAAACACTTAGTTTTAGTATTTGTGATATCGAAATCATGAGCTATTAAGGACACGGCATTACTTGCTAGATTTAAAATATCGTGCTCACCTTTATGATTATTTGTTTTCTCTGTTGAATTACCGCCGTTCTGTTGAATCCCTTGATCCGAATTGTTTCCTTTGTTCCCACTCTTATCATACCTATTGTTAGAATTTTTGTAATTGCCTCTGCCCTTTCCTCTAGGACCATTATATTTTCCTCTTTTCGCATTTTCTGATTTTCCATTATACTCAATTCTTCGTTTTAAACCTCGTTTTTGGTTTGTACCTCTGCCTCGGGAACGAACACTATTGTACCTGTATCCTCCTCTTGGCTGATTGAATTTCTTTGGAGGCATGGGGCATTCCGCTGCCTTGTGGTCTCCAAACTCGCCGCAGTTGTAGCATTGTTTGCCAGACAGACCTCTCCTTGGGCACTTCGCACCTATGTGCCCATATCCTTGACATTCATAGCAACGTACGTTTTCCAAATTAGCCAAATTTGCTGTCCTCACCTCATTTAGCCCACCTCGCACCTGATTTCGCGCCGCTTCGTCCTGCATAACAAGAAGTTTTAATTGGTCATATGAAAGACTCGCACCGTTAGAGTTTTTGGTGACAAACTCTATTGATTGTATTTGTGGCACTGAGATCATAACAGCATTGTAGAATGCATCACGTTTTTCGTTTTCAGACAGAGGTGTGGCACCCGGAGAATTCTCATAATTTCTAATAATCTCTTCAAACTTTTCACAGAATTCACTCGCCTTTGTTTTACCTATTATATATTTCATGTTGTATAATTGCTTTCTCACTGAATGAGAGGTTACATTTATTTCACACCTTTTAATCTCTTTAATTTTATTTAAGATCTCCACTGGATTTTGCATATGCACTATTTTAGCATGATAATATGGATCAATATGATTTATTAAGATATCTCTGACTTTAAATCTTTGCTCATTTAATACGCTCTCATCTTGTATATTGGAAATAATTGAATTATCTACTATATGTAGTAAATTACATGTTCTAAGTTCCGATGAAAAGTAATCATAGAAATGTTCATATTTCATATTTAAGTTCAATTTGTAATCACGCCTCATATTCGCACCTTTATTTATAAATTCAAACTTTAAGGTATCTTTAACTGTATTGATCAACGAATTACTAACATTTTCCTTATTTTGCGTCAAATCTTCGCGCCTCAAATTTTCCAGTTGTTCTTTAACTGCACTCGAGATTTTAGATTCTAAACTTTCATTATCACCGGTTGCCACATACTCAGTCTGTTTACTTTTATCATTTACTTCACATTCTTCTTCATCTTCAATATCTACTAGATTGTATGTGGTGACCAATTTATCAACCACATTATTAAATCTAGTGATCTGTGTGCCCCACTCCTCTCTCATAATCTTAATCAATTCGTGCACCTTCTCAGTTGTTTTCAACTGCTGTGCACATTCTTTTTGTGACACAGCTAAGACATTTCCTTGAGTCGCGATCAGCTGACTCTGCTGAAGCAACGACGCACCAAATTGCTCCATAGTCTTGGTGGTAGTGGTACAGAATTTCGAGAGGGCACTCGTCATTTCTGAGATTTTAGTCTCTTGCATTCTCACTTTGGTCAAGGCTGAAATTTCATTAATTTCTGAGTTTTCGAGTAATGTCTTCTTTGAGACTGGAGGATCAGGTTTAATACTATTTTTAATGCGTTTGAGGTAGTCACTAGTTTTGGGGTCAGATACAACTTCATTACCAACAATCATAGGTAAAATTTTTCCTTCTTTGGCAACCTCAGCTACCGTGGCCATATTGGCCAATAAACTCTCCATCTTTCTTTTGCCAAACTCGCCTATCTCCCCGTCCTTATCTCGCTTCTCCGATTTTTCAACAATTTCCATTTCTGCACTTGCTTCGTCGGTAGCTGGGTGACACTCAGATGGAGTCCTTGGCATCTCCAGCGGCTGGTCATTAAGGAGTTTGTCCTCTCGCCAGATTAATAGGCTCTTCCATAATTTATCCGACAGCATTCTTTTCTCTGTATAAAATTTAGTAATTAGAGTCCTGCATTTTATTCAGCATGGAGATTTAATTATAGCCATCTGGACTATGCCCAAGTCAGTTGACTGAACAACAAGTATGGCTGACACCAAGGCAAACGGACGTATAATGATCTGAACAACAAGACTTCTCATACATCTATTTAAGTAATTTAGGCAACATAATATCGAACAACAAATACATATTACCCGCATTACCCATATCAGAGTGATAAATTTTAAAAATTTTGCAAAATTATTTTATTAATCGATTTTTAAATTAAAGAGATCTCATATCGTTTACTTATGTGTGCGAGTGTTATGTGTATATGTGCTAGCCCATACACACACACACGCACTGTCTCTTTCATACGTATGT
Organism: Harpagoxenus sublaevis; assembly: GCA_030770355.1. Lineage (NCBI taxonomy): Eukaryota > Metazoa > Arthropoda > Insecta > Hymenoptera > Formicidae > Harpagoxenus > Harpagoxenus sublaevis. The sequence goes on from JASTWR010002382.1 coordinate 5,457, forward strand.
ATATATATATATATTTATTTATTTATTTTTCACACCAACACGTTTCACACCAAATACACACCGAATTTCAACTCAATAAACTCACCAGATCTGTAGTTTGCTCCCAACTCTGTGTTTATTAGTAGGGATTCATCCTCTATATTAAGAGTCACTTTCTCCCCTTTGTGCACTCCGTCTAAATCGAAAGCATTTTTCAAATATGTCCATAGATCCAGAAGATCCTCTTTCACTGTAAAAATTTTCTTAGTTAATTAATCTGGAATTCCCACAATTTTATTTTCATTGTGTTTATTTTTAATTTAGGTGGTGAAAAACTAAACTATTTATTTAAAACTGCAGCTTAATTGTTTAAACTAGTTTGTTTTCTAAATAAAATAAAATAATAATTTAACACACCAATAACTCGTCTTAAAATCACACCTGGTTTCGCGCCATTGAATATGTACTCTCCGTTGATATATGCATATATTAATTCAATCTAATTTAATCGTGTATGTATAATATATATGTTCACATACATACATTTGTATACGTATACCCATGGTTTCGGCCGAGCCGCAACGACAAAACAAACAAAAAACAGACGCCGCGCGCTATTCCTATATATCTTTCTCGCCTCTCTCTTTCTCTCCTTCGCTCGAGCATCGCGCAACGTACCGCGCTCCCTCTCCTTCGAGTCCCCTCACGCGCCATCAACTCTCGGAACCATAACAACAAATTTCTTTGACCGCGCGGGCAAGTCTCAACCGGCACACCTCACACCAGTATCATCGTCGCGCCGATTTTCCTACATGCACTTTTAATTTTCTCAAACTTTACATCCTTTCTTTTCCTTTTATATTTTTCCTAACAGGATATATTTAATGAAATCGCGTTTAATATGTGCATTTTCTTTTGAGAACAACAACTTTATGCACTCCCGGCTTTCACTTTGTCGCGAGATTTTCTCTTTCGCCACGCGCGTATTTTTACTCACCCCTATTAAATTTAAACAGAATTACCACACCTTAATCACACAATTACGCATCTACAAAGGAAAAAGAAATTGAACACAAAATTTCAATGCGTATGCGTACCTATACGCCATGTTTTTCTCGCGAAACAAAGTAACACATAAAAGGCTTACTTACCGGCTTCTTGCGACTTTTCCGTATCGGCATTTTGCACACCATCAGCCATCTCTCACCTCGAATCTCAGCGCACCGTGTATAAAGGAAAAATAAGGTCCTTGCCTCGAAATTTTCAACGCCAACAAAACAAAAACTTCACCGCACAAGCACACGCGATATTTCTTTCACGCGCAGTGGAAGCGTGCTGGGCCCATAACCTGAGAGAATCGAAGTGCCGGTAGTGGGTCAATTGAATAAGAATACCAATAGTCTTTGATTTCATATGTAAGTCTATATTATAGCACTCCCGGTTAATCACATTATTTAATGTAGTAATAAAAGGACACGTCGTGCAAGCGAGCACTATCATAGATCAGTCACACGTCACGTCTTCTCGGCGAGACAAACGAATACAGTCTGGTCGCTCCGGGGGCCCCCTCGGCCCGCGCAACATCGATGTACGCCCGTAGAGGGGAAAGTAGGAGAAGCAAAGAACAAGAGCAGGGCGCTCCAGTATTCTTACAAAAAATGAATAATTATAATTTACTTTAACGGTGTTTCATAACGATATACAAAATGTTTCGGTAATGGTAGTACAAGTTTACATTATCAATTATAAAATGGATACAATGAATGTAAGTTATTCAATTTTTACATTTGGCAAATAAAATGCACAACACTCTCTTTGCAAAAAATAACGTATACATTATCATATCCAAGTTACAATAAGTGATACTGATACAATTTATTAGGAAAAAATTTGTATTCCTTCAAAGAAGATAGAATAGACAACCAAAGCACAGAGTACTCAGCAAAATTATTACAAATTCATTATTATATTATTAATTTTTATAATTATATACTTTTAATTAATTGTAACAATACAGTTAAATAAAAAGCTTTAAAACAGTTATAATTGTTCAATTTTTTCAGCACATTTCATTTCATATGTCTTGTAATTATATTTGTATAAGTTATTCTTTCAATTCATTTCAGTATCACTTTTTACTTCCTTATAATAACATTTCAATTAGTGTGACATTAATGGAATTGTTTTAACGTCGTACTCTATAATGAATATAAAAAAGTAAGCTACAATTATATGAATTTCTTATAAACTTTATACACAAATAGTTAAACACAAAAATATGCAAAGCGCGCACTACTTATTTATAACATCATGTAAGTAACTCCTTTTCGATAAGACAATAATTTAATCGTGAACGTTAAAACATTTCCTTCACAGTACGATACATAAATAAACCAACCTTTTCTGATACACTTTACCTCGTTTCTTCCTAGAACATCTGTGACCGGTAAGTTTTCGATGCCTCTCATCGTACACTTTCCCCATTTTCACTAATTCTATCACTATCTTTATACGAAGCACTATACGCTGTCAGTGACAAATATCACAACAGCTTCCGCAGCTTCACGTGGACAGCGACGTATCTGCATATAGACGCAGAATCGTCAACCGCCGTCGCGATTCTTTTGTCGCGACTCGAATCATACGAGCGAAAGAAGTACAGACGAGTTTACGGTTTCACTTGCAATGAAGAAATATAAAATATTTCCAACAAAAAAATATAAATTATAATGTACAAATATCTATAATATTTCATGCACATTTAGCATAAGTAATTGTCGTAAATCTATGTGTGTGTATATATATATATATATATATGTCGTAGGGTTTGTTCCAGGTCCATATTTTTTTTATAGTTGCACTGCATTTACAAATCCAATGTATAACGTTTACAAAAGAATATATTATTATGTATACGATAGATTATAAAATAAATAGAATTTTGTATGCGGTGGTTCTTTCCAGGTCTTTTTAATATACTAGTAATTTCCAGATCTTTTTAATATACTGATAATTTCCAGGTCTCTAAATATACTGGTAATTTCCAGGTCTTTTTAATATACTGATAATTTCCAGGTCTTTTTAATATACTGATAATTTCCAGGTCTTTTTAATAAACTGATAATTTGCAGGACTTAGAACACAGGATTTATCAATTCTTGTATTTAGCAAACGTGATCACGTGATCCGTTTTGTCGCTCAAACGATCGGTTTTATCGGCTCGTGAAAATGCAGCTTTATGCCTCTTCTATAATACTCGTACTTCGTGGTTTGTAGTTTTTGCCGCGCGATTTATAAAATTGTTGTACTGATTGCACCACAGCGTGCTTTATTTAGATGCACCTAATGAAAGATATTAAAAGAAAAGAAGTAGAACATTATTGCTATATGCATAAAATTTAAATCAGTTTTAATCTGAAACATATATAGGTAAGGATAAACATTTATTTTATGAATTTATCTTATATATTTATTGGAAACGGGTATACGGCCAATATGGCGGCCACAAGCCGACTCATATACACGCGGAACAATAGGTGGGCTCGTGAACACACCTATGGCCTAGTTTACACCGACCGTTTAATACGCGTACCAAGTACTATATCCGTGTCAAATCTCGGTTTACACCGTGATAACCCGAGATTTGATACGGATATAGTACTTGGTACGCGTATTAAACGGTCGGTGTAAACTAGGCCATAGGTGTGTTCACGAGCCCACCTATTGTTCCGCGTGTATATGAGTCGGCTTGTGGCCGCCATATTGGCCGTATACCCGTCAAATCTCGGTTTACACCGTGATAACCCGAGATTTGATACGGATATAGTACTTAGTACGCGTATCAAACGGTCGGCGTAAAGATGGCCATTATAATTATGTATGTACTCTTTTCCAAACTATAAAAATGGTTTTCGAAATTTCTCTAAATGATTTCCAAATTATTACAAATACTTATTTATTTGCCCTAGAGCATGCGCATGTGACCCCAGAACCTATTGCGTGTACACACGTACATAGATAGCGTTTGCGCTCCTGAATGCCCACAATGTGTGCAATCGTCACTGTACGTAACTGGAAACATCCCTATTCACTACCGTACAAAACAATTTTTTGGAGTGTTAAGCCTTGTGTCCACGATGCTAGAACTGCGTCAGAGTTTCGGTTTAAGCCAATCACCTTGCAGCTCTTACAGAAAAATAGCAGTTTCATTGGCTTAAACCAAAACTCGGACACAGTTCTAGCATCGTGGACACAAGGCTTAAACTAGGTCAATAAAGGCCGTCACACACAAAACGCATAACGTCGCATAAGCATAGCATAAGACCGCTGGACCAATGAGCATCTTACGTGAATTAATATGGCGACATTATGCTGGATGTTCATTGGTCCAGCGGTCTTGTGCTATGCTTATGCTACGCTATGCATTTTGTGTATTATAGCCTTAATGTCATCTCACACAAAATACATAAAGTTGCATTAGCATAACATAAGACCGCTGGACCAATGAGAATCTTATGTAAATTAATATGGCGAGTTTATGGTGGGTTTATTGGTCCAGCGATCTTATGCTATGCTTATGCGACGATATGCATTTTGTGTGTGACGTCCTTTAACGTATTAAAGTATTATGAAGGCGTATCGTACCAAAATAGTACAAACGTGATCACGTGATCCGTTTTGTCGCTCAAACGATCGGTTTCATCGGCTCGTGAAAATGCAGCTTTATGCCTCTTCTATAATACTCGTTCTTCGTGGTTTGTAGTTTTTGCCGCGCGATTTATAAAACTGTTGTACTGGTTGCATCACAGCGTGCTTTATTTAGATGCACCTAATGAAAGACATTGAAAGAAAAGAAGAAGAACATTATTGCTATATGCAATATATCATAAAATTTAAATCAGTTTTAATCTGAAACATATATAGGTGAGGATAAACATTTATTTTATGAATTTATCTTATATATTTATTGGAAATGGGTATACGGCCAATATGGCGGCCATAAGCCGACTCATATACACGTGGAACAATAGGTGGGCTCGTGAACACACCTATGGCCTAGTTTACACCGACCGTTTAATACGCGTACCGAGTACTATATCCGTATCAAATCTCGGGTTATCACGGTGTAAATCGAGATTTGACGGGTATACGGCCAATATGGCGGCCACAAGCCGACTCATATACACGCGGAACAATAGGTGGGCTCATGAACACACCTACGGCCTAGTTTACACCGACCGTTTAATACGCGTACCAAGTACTATATCCGTATCAAATCTCGGGTTATCACGGTGTAAAATAGTACAAACGTAAAATGGTACAAACCGAGATTTGACACGGATATAGTACTTGGTACGCGTATTAAACGGTCGGTGTAAACTAGGCCATAGGTGTGTTCACGAGCCCACCTATTGTTCCGCGTGTATATGAGTCATAGACTTATATAGATAGACCGGCCCCTGCCGTGAGAGCACGCGTCGGAAGATGTACGGTGCAGACATAGCCGTGGGGGGTCTCTTCTCTCTGTCTTCTGATCGCTTGGTGGGGATAGAAGTCTAGAGTAGGGACTAGTAGGGAATAGATGGGCTAGACGTCTATCCCCACCAAGCGATCAGAAGACAGAGAGAAGAGACCCCCCACGGCTATGTCTGCACCGTACATCTTCCGACGCGTGCTCTTACGGCAGGGGCCGGTCTATCTATATAAGTCTATGATATGAGTCGGCTTGTGGCCGCCATATTGGCCGTATACCCGTTTCCAATAAATATATAAGATAAATTCATAAAATAAATGTTTATCCTTACCTATATATGTTTCAGATTAAAACTGATTTAAATTTTATGATATATTGCATATAGCAATAATGTTCTTCTTCTTTTCTTTCAATGTCTTTCATTAGGTGCATCTAAATAAAGCACGCTGTGGTGCAACCAGCACAACAATTTTATAAATCGCGCGGCAAAAACTACAAACCACGAAGTACGAGTATCATAGAAGAGGCATAAAGCTGCATTTTCACGATCCGATGAAACCGATCGTTTGAGCGACAAAACGGATCACGTGATCACGTTTGTACTATTTTGGTACGATACGCCTTCATAATACCTTAATACGTTAAAGGCCGTCACACACAAAATGCATAACGTTGCATAAGCATAGCATAAGACCGCTGGACCAATAAACATCCACCATAAACTCGCCATATTAATTTACATAAGATGCTCATTGGTCCAGCGGTCTTATGTTATGCTAATGCAACGTTATGTATTTTGTGTAAGATGGCATTAAGGCTATAATACACAAAATGCATAGCGTAGCATAAGCATAGCACAAGACCGCTGGACCAATGAGCATCCAGCATAATGTCGCCATATTAATTCACATAAGATGCTCATTGGTCCAGCGGTCTTATGCTATGCTTATGCGACGTTATGCATTTTGTGTGTGACGCCCTTTATTGACCTAGTTTAAGCCTTGTGTCCACGATGCTAGAACTGTGTCCGAGTTTCGGTTTAAGCCAGTGAAACTGCTATTTTTCTGTAAGAGCTGCAAGGTGATTGGCTTAAACCGAAACTCGGACGCAGTTCTAGCATCGTGGACACAAGGCTTAACACTCCAAAAAATTGTTTTGTACGGTAGTGAATAGGGATGTTTCCAGTTACGTACAGTGACGATTGCACACATTGTGGGCATTCAGGAGCGCAACCGCTATCTATGTACGTGTGTACACGCACTAGGCTCTGGGGTCACATGCGCATGCTCTAGGGCAAATAAATAAGTATTTGTAATAATTTGGAAATCATTTAGAGAAATTTCGAAAACCATTTTTATAATTTGGAAAAGAGTACACACATAATTATAATGGCCATCTTTACGTCGACCGTTTGATACGCGTACTAAGTACTATATTTGGACTAAATTGGCTTAATTAGTACGTACGATGGTGTAAACAATAAAGGCCGTCACACACAAAATGCATAACGTCGCATAAGCATAGCATAAGACCGCTGGACTAATAAACATCCACCATAAACTCGCCATATTAATTTACATAGGATGCTCATTGGTCCAGCGGTCTTATGTTATGCTAATGCAACGTTATGTATTTTGTGTAAGATGGCATTAAGGCTATAATACACAAAATGCATAGCGTAGCATAAGCATAGCACAAGACCGCTGGACCAATGAGCATCCAGCATAATGTCGCCATATTAATTTACGTAAGATGCTCATTGGTCCAGCGGTCTCATGCTATGCTTATGCGACGTTATGCATTTTGTGTGTGACGGCCTTTATTGTTTACACTATCGTACGTACTAATTAAGCCAATTTAGTCCAAATATAGTACTTAGTACGCGTATCAAACGGTCGGCGTAAAGATGGCCATTATAATTATGTATGTACTCTTTTCCAAATTATAAAATTGTTTTCAAAATTTCTCTAAATGATTTCCAAATTATTACAAATACTGATTTATTTTCCCTAGAGCATGCGCATGTGACCCCAGAGCCTAGTGCGTGTACACACGTACATAGATAGCGGTTGCGCTCCTGAATGCCCACAATGTGTGCAATCGTCACTATACGTAACTGGAAACATCCCTATTCATTAACGTACAAAACAATTTTTTGGAGTGTTAAGCCTTGTGTCCACGATGCTAGAACTGCGCCCGAGTTTTGGTTTAAGCCAATCAACTTGCAGCTTTTACAGAAAAGTAGCAGTTTTATTGGCTTAAACCGAAACTCGGACACAGTTCTAGCATCGTGGACACAAGGCTTTAAAATAAAATTTTCAATAACTTACAGCTCTTAATATTACCAATCAACCACTAAACAATTGGTAAAAAAGAACTTAAAATTCCCAACAGTCAAAGTGGAGGCGCTAAAGAAGGTTAAAAATTTGTTGACATTTAATTCTTTCTTTTTAAAACGCAAAACCACCAAAAGTTTTTAATGCGGTACTAAACATTGCCAATCAATCGCCAATCGATTAAAAAAAAATTACCACAGTCAAAGTAGGGGGGCTAAAAGAAGATAAAAAATTTGTTTTCGATTTCCTAAAAAAACGAGAAACTACCAATCTTTTTGAATACGGTACCAAATACTACCAATCAACCACCAAACGATTGGTAAAAAAAAAACTATCAATAATCTATTTGGGGGAAGCTAACTCTGTCAAGCTGGCAATAAAGAAGCACTATCATAAAAAATGTTTCAAATAAAAGGGATTTAAGTATTTCAAAGGGGCAAATATATCATTCGATAAATTCCAGGACCCTTCTCAGGACCATCCTAAAAGTATAGAAGATATATAATTCGGTAACTTCCAGGTCCCGCCCTGGAAGTATAAAAAATATACAGGGTGTACCAGACCTCGCGTATCACCCGTTAATGGTAGATTTCTGAGATCATTTGGAGACAAAAATCCTAATGCCAAAATGTCGAGGCTGCTACAGTGTTTTAAACGGAAAAGGTTCCAAGTTTACTAGTGTGCTTGTCAAAATTTTACGCACTCAGGGACGTTGCATGTCAAAACAGCACTTTCCACACTTTACTCAACTCGATAGAAATATTTGAAATTATTAATCACTTTATTTCTTTGTACACTGTTCGCAAGACCGACGATTATCGGGACGACATTTGGCAGCCTCGACATTTTGGCATTAAGATTTTTGTCTCCAAATTATCTCAGGAATCTGCCATTAACGGGTGATACGCGAGGTCTGGTACACCCTGTATAATTTGATAAATTCCAGGACGGGTCCTGGAATTAATCAAATTATATATTTTCCATACTTCCAGGATGGGTCCTGGAATTCATCAAATTATATATTTTCCACACTTCCAGGTCGGGACCTGGAAGTTACCAAATTATATATCTTCCATACTTCCAGGACGGTCCTGAGGGAGGGTCCTGGAATTTATCGAATGATATATTTGGGTATTTCCAGGACGGTCCTGGAAATAAACACACGACATAAAAATTTTCCATGCCCGACCTCAAAGTTACAAAATGTATATATATATATATATATATATATATATATATATATATATATATAACACACTGTTGCCTTTTATATGTAACTTGTTAGATGATATTTCATATTCAATGCTATAATGATCATGGCAGTGTATAAACATGCTTTGATAGCTAAAGACAAATCTTCCAAAAAGTCCAAGAAATAAACGGATGGATGTTGATGTTTTCATAACATTTCACAAGATTCTAATAGCGGAGACAGTAATAATAAACTCCTACTTAAAAGAATCTCGTGCTTTGTTGAAGAATTCTTTTTTGGTGGTTGATGACGAGCCTCTTCTGCAAACTGCTACAGATGCATGGTATATGTTGTTCTAAGTTCCTTTCTATCTGAAATAGACGTTTAATAAAGTTATTCAATAGCATAATATATAGAATTTCTTACACAGAGTAATTATAATAAAAATTGTGTCATCTTATGAATATATATATCGTATCACAGTTTATGGGATATTTAGTAATTTCAAGGTTTGGACATCAGCAATTTGTTATGTTAATGATTTCCTTAATTTCAGCATCAATAGAGGTATTGCACAAATCTGATGTATCACTGAAAATGAGAAAGAGTTATTATTTATTAGTATATTGCTAGGAATGACACGTAACAGTGTGTATTCTTTAAAAATATTTAAATACAGGATACTTACATAAATAATGACAAAAAAATATAATCAATAAAACGTTTTCTGATATTCATTTCCTTCCGATTACAGTACTCTATATCTTTTATATGTGCAATGACACGTCGTCTAAAAAAAAAGGATTTGGAGAAATTGTAATCAATTTGGGTGTGTAAAAACATCTCTAAGACAAGAATACAGTTACGTGTCATTCCTAGCAGTATACCAATAAATAATACATCTTTCTCATTTTCAGTGATACATCAGATTTCTATACCTTTGTTACAAGTAGCATGGTGATTTGTGCAATACCTCTATTAATGTTGCAAAAGAAATAATTTACAATACAAGCTGATGTGGAATTCTTAAGATTACTATCTGCTTCATAAACTGTGTTACTTGATAACATTTTTATTAAAGGAGGAGGGTCCCTAAGGCCTGTTTTCGGCACCCTTCAAAATTGGACCAAAATGGCTGGAATCACTTCCTTATATCCTTGGAAGTAATATTTAGTCAATTCCAGCCTAAACCGAAGTATTTAGAGTGTATACTTCAAGTATACATGGTGCATCAGCGCGCCCGTATCAAGCATTTCTTTGGAAAAGTAAGCGTTTTTGAGAAAAATGTTTCAGTTGTTGTGCGATCATCTACAAAATATTACAAATATTAACATTTTGTTTCAGTAAATATAGACAGGAAATGAAAATCATATTCTATCAATTATATATTAAACTTTGTGGAGCCTGCGTTTAAGCGTTCGCGGTAAGTACAATTTACATTTTACGTTTTTACAATTTTGGTCTCGTACTTCAAACATTACGTTGTTTCTTTTCCAGGCTGCTTTAGAATGAAAATGATTTCAAAAGAGTGAAACGGAAAGTATTTACCTCTACAAAATGAGAATAATGGTGGAATTGGAATTGTTAGCGAGTATTTAGCCTGTTATATTTTTCCAACACGAGGCCACACGGGTTTTCTATACAAAATATTTTGTGTTATCATGCCTCTCTCAATATATTGCATCCCGAGCCAGGGAGAAACCACATTGCTTAACATGTCATTCAGCAATTCGTATACCACCACAAAGTTTTCTTCTGTACATTCGCTGAAATATAAATGGTACTCTTTATTCAATAAAGACTAGCTACAATTAGTCGTACGTCAAACTTGGCTCGGTCGGAACGTAACTGGTGGACCAATGAGAGAATTTCTCGTTTGCAAACGAATTTTTCTCATTGGACCATCGCGGTTAAGTTCTGACATTACATTCCGACATACGAGTGATTGCAGACACGGCTTTTTGAAAACGATTATGAGTCTGTGTTACATGATTACTGATGTATCCTGCGAATTTAGGTTCCATCTACGCTCTCTGGACTCCGGTGCCCCACAAGATGAACAAGGTATACGCAAGGACGATGAAATGATCCACTCGTTAGTAGCGGAGGAGGTTGCATCCATTATTCTCTCTATTGTACTCGTAGAAATATTATTTTTTCTTTGTCTCTTGTTTCACTTGAACCTAAAATGTAGAAAAGCTTTTCATCCTAATTGTACAAAATAATAATTTGTTGTTTCAGCTCTATCTGTTTGAATGCTGTCTGTGTTATTTTCAGTATGCATTAAATATGAGTTTCAATTATCCTCAATGTTAGACAATATTATATTTATAATGTTAGACAATTTGCTGTAATGTTTGTAATTACAATCATATTTACAAAGTCGTCGTCGTCGTCGTCGTCGTCGCCGCCGCCGCCGCCGTCTTCGTGATTGCCGCCGAATTCCTCGCCGTCCTCCCCATCGTTTTCGTCTTTCTCCTTCTCGTCCTCGTCCTCGTCCTCGTCGTTGTCGCCATCGCCGTCGGTTGCTTTCTTCAGAAGCAAACAAGACTTGGAAAGGGATCCGTGGCCATTCTCAGTAGTGCGCACCCTTTGAGGACTCAGCACACACAAGCCCCGCCACCACGACAAGGTGACAGCCACATTGGCGGGGGGGAGAGGAGAGGATAGATATTGATGGGAACACAAGGATAGGAATAATAGCGTTTTCTACTGGGAAAACTGGTGCAACACTGGTGCACACTATAAGACCTGTATTGATAGTAAAGTCTCAAGTCAACACGTAAGACAATCTTGATCAAGTTAGTCTTATTCGATCCAGACCGTCCTAAGATATCTTAAGACGGTCTGGATTGAAAAGACACTTGATCAAAATTGTCTTGTGTGTTGACTTGAGAGTCGACTATGAATACGGGCCTTGGAGTGCACCAGTGTTGCGCTAGTCTTCTTAGCAGAAAACGCTATAGGATAGGAAAGGTACAGTGGGTGAAAAAAAAAAAGTTGCAAGGTGCCCCTGCGCCTAAGGGTCACAAAAAAAATTGAAGAAAAAAAATTAAATTAAACAAAAAAGCTCATTTTTTTGCAACTTTGCGCCTAAGGCGGCCCAAAATAAAAAAAATATACTTGTACGCCTGAAAAATATAATAACATATATGTTACACAAAAATCACATACATAAATATATTTTAAAAAACGGAAAATGAGATACTTACAGGCGCCGTTTCTTTAATCGCCTATATTGGCCCTGTGCCACACGCCATAACTTATCTCTATTTTGTCGTCCGTCTCGACAACGAAATCCTCACTTTCTTGGAGCTTGAAAAGAAAAAAGATACTTATAAAAAAAAATGCGCGCACACACGGTATCGATATATAATTATACAAACCGACAATAAGATACTCACAGGCGGGATTTCAATTAATGGGACATCAATGTCCTTTCCCTCCTCCTCGTTTTTTAATTCGGGCTGCTCCAGCCATCGGGCCATTTCATCTAGCTTTGTAGGACAAGTCGTGGCGTGAAAGCTCGGACGTGTAGACAAACGTCCATCAATTCTGCGCAACATTGTTTCTGTTGCCATATTTTTTCGGTACCACTCGTCCCGCTCCTCCAAGCGGAATGACGAGTGGTACCGCACGTCGGGCCGTAAAGTACGACGTGTCGACCTCGGAGGTTGTCGCTTGGAATGTATGAGGCGATTGAAAACCTCATATTCCGCCGGCATTATCGCGCTGTGGCGGCCACGGCACTCCTGGTCCTTGCACGACCCGTCGCACGGACTCGATGCTGCAAGAGGCAGTAAACTGCCTTCCGCTATCAGAGGCGGATTTTTGTGAAAATCCGCTACACATGCGTTGGCTGCAGCGCAACCGACTGCGCCACCGCCCGCCCTGGCGATGGCGCCATTCAATTGTTGCAGCCCTATGTCTCTTCTCAGCATCAAGATGCCAGTCTCCATTTTACTTTGAGCACCTTCTTGCCCAAGGAGGCCCTGGGCTTTGCGCAGCCACTCCTTCCAGAACAAGGTCTCTCCGGACGTTCTGGCCATTTTTCAACTGCAAAAGAATGCGAATTATTAGACGCGATACGAATGTGATGAATAAAACAATTGCGCACATACGAAAAACGCACACCTGATTTTACATGTAACGTACGTAGCCTCGCGTGTATTTCTACAATTATGACACACATAAAATACAGGTGTGCGTTTGTCGTATGTGCGCACATTTTTTATTAATCACATTTGTATCGCGTGTAATAACTCGCATCTAAACTTACCGTATTTGAATTGAGGATCCGTAAAACAACGTCGCCTCGTATCAATGGTATGAATCCAAAATTGCGCACTAACACGAAACACTAGAGGACTGCGACAGAAAGACCAAGGTTCGTCAAACCGGGCTGATTCACTTGCGCGCACACACACACACACACACTAGGGCACACAGTCGTACATGCAGTTGAGCTGCGCCAAATGCTGCGGTGACCAATGAGGAGCCAAGCGCACGTCGCGGGCTCCGGCAGGCAGATTTTGACAACCTCGTGGCTCCTGATTTGACACCGCATCGAAAGTATGATAACTACGATAAATTATTATCGTGTTTTTCTTGATTTACATCGATCATAAATGACAATTTTAATAAAAATACATATACAACACAGTACCTTCCGGAACTGCATGACTAGGGGTGCGTTCCGAGTTACGCATGAAGCGCGTAGACTGCATAGAAAGTCGTTCCGATTTAGCCAATGCGCGCATTGAAAGCGCTTTGATAATGCTAAGGATTCCCTACATTGTACTAAACGTCCTGAATTCTTAGCACTCCTCCCAGCGCATTGACTGCTTCTATTTCGACTTGAGGCAGTTGATGCGTTTGATGCGTTTATGCGGTCTATGCGCTTCTTGTGTAATTCGGAACGATCAACAGATGAGTCAGCCATGGGATTCGTATAATGTTAAGGGGATGCTGGATACCGACATTACAGTTCATTTTTTTGACAGGATGGATCTTCGAATTGGCTTTACGGATTAAAAAATCCTTTGACAGGTATAAAGTACGCACGAAAACAAATCCAGCTATGCTCAATTAAAGACCGAAAAAGGCGTAAAATTACATAATCACACAGACGCTCACTCAAACATTCACTCGTATAAAAGTTTTACGAGGTGAGCGGCATAAATCGAGAGCATAGCTGGACTCGGACAGGAATAATGAACATTGTGGTAGCGATAAAAATACGAACAAGTCTCTAATAAAAAAGATCCATCCTGTCAAACATTTTAAATGCAATATAACCTATAACCTTGTCTATCCTTGTCTATTATCATTGTCTATACAAGGACAGATATAGAATTTTGTCGGTAAAACAGCGACATCGTCGGAGTTCGGCCTTCGGTCCAGGATCCCCTTAACCAACACTTTTTTAAAAAAATTAGGTGTGAAATCGATTGTATTTCGATTGTAGATTGTTGTAATGCATTTATTTTCGTTTGTCAATTTATAATTAATTTTTAATAATTATTTAATTATGGACCATAAAACTAGCCATGTATTATGTAATTTAAAAAAAAATAGGTCTGAAATCGATTGTATTTCGTTTGTAGGTTTTTGTAGTGCATCCATTTTTGTTTGTTAATCCATAATTAATTTTTAATTAAATGTTTAAAGTGTCAGTCGTCGGCTAACATAATATGATACATCAAACATATTATAAAATAAAAAAGCTCTTTTGTAGTTAATTGTATTTTGTTTGTAGAGTTTTATAGTGAAGTTAAGAAGTTTTGTAGTCTCTTCAAATTGTTTGTAATTAACAAATACATTTGTGGAACTATGTAGCTACCCGATAATCAATCTGTAGAAACCAGGCATTGCAGTCAACTCTCCAACGACTCTAACATGATCGAAACATCTCCGGAGCGCCAGCGTCGTTTCTAGATTTTTCGGGTAGCTACAAAGTTCCACAAGTATATTTATTAATTATAAACAATTTGAAGAGTCTACAAAACTTCTTAACCATTAAAAACAAAATATATTTTCTTAACTTCTTGATTTCACTATACAAAACTCTTCAACAAAATATATTTTATTTCTAGGGTTTTGTAGTGAAGTTAAGAAGTGTGGTCTCTTCAAAGTTTTGTAGTCTCTTCAAATTGTTTATAATTAATAAATACTATTTGTGGAAGTATATGTAGCTACCCAACAATCAAAGATCTAGAAACGACGTTAGCGCTCCGGAGATCTTTACGTATAGTTT
>JASTWR010002383.1:0-20680 GCA_030770355.1 Harpagoxenus sublaevis
CGTTTGACCACGTTAATATTGACCACGTTGCGATTTACCACGGTCCGATGACCACGATCCCGATTGACCACCGTCCCTTATTGACACGGTCCCGATTGACCACCGTCCCGATTGACCACCGTCCCGAACTAACCTATATAGGTTAGTGAGCGCTTTAACAATTAAATACTTGTAAAGCGCGTCACTATCGTTAATCGGAACCGTGGGTCAATTGCAACGTGGTCAATATTAAAGTGGTTCACGCAATGTGGTCAATTTCAACGTGGTCAATACGGACGGTGGGTCAATCGGGACTGTGGTCAATCGGGACTGTGGGTTAATCGGGGCGGTGGTCAATCGGGACCGTCGTCAATCGGGACGGTGGTCAATCGGGACCGTGGTTAATCGGGACGGTGGTCAATCGGAACCGTGGTCAATCGGGACGGTGGTCAATCGGGACCGTGGTCAATCGCAACGTGGTCAATCGCAACGTGGTCAATTGCAACGTGGTCAATATCAACGTGGTCAATCGGGACCGTGGTCAATATTAACGTGGTCAAACGGGACGCTCCCTCGGAAATTATTAAAGCTAGATGGAAGATCAACAATGCTTTCTAAGTGGCTTTACTTCTAGATGATTTTCCGCGCGATAGAACCGTGTACCCTTCCGTACTAAATTTGAGGGGAAAGGGAAGGTCAATTTTTCAAATGGAACCCTTCACAGAAATAATGCAGATCGATAGGGTTTGGAAAGACGAATGCAACGACCTATATTTTATATGCTTATTGTAAAAATTATGACTGCAATGAATTTTTATAATCGATACCCTTTGTAGACTATTTTAAAAAATTCGCGGCGGCAGTAATTTTCACAATAAACATAAAAATGTAGATTGTTGGATTCGTCTTTTCAAGCCCTATCGAATGGTATTATTTTTGTATGGGGGTTTCCATTTGAGAAAATTGACCCCCTCTTCCCCCTCGAAATCCGGTGCAGAAGGGTACGGTTCTAATACGCGGGAAATCATCTAGAAGTAAAGCCATTTAAAAAGCCTTTTGATCTTCTAAGCTTTAATATTTCCCGGGATATCGGCTTTGACAGATTGGTCGAATAGTATGGATGCTGGGGTATCTTTAAAAATTCGCAGCGGCCGTAATTTTCACGACAACATATAAAATTACAGGTCGTTGGATTTGTCCTTTCAAGCCCTATCGAATGGTATTATTTTTGACGGGGATTTTTATTTGAAAAATTGACCCCTTCTCCCCCCCTCGAAATCCAATTCGGAAGGGTACGGTTCTAATACGCGGGAAATCATTCAGAAGTGATGCCATTTAAGAAGCTTTTTTGATCTTCCGTCTAGCTCTAATTAGTTTTCGAGATATCGGCCCTGACAGATTTTCGAACACCCTGTATAATTTTGTATATATGTATATACAGGGCGTCACCTAATTTGCGCCCACTATTTACACAGTGATATTCCTCATGAAAAACTGAGTCAAAAAACCTTAATCATTTTTTCGAATTATTCTTAAAAAAGTAGTTATTATTAATTAATTAGCCAGTCAGCATCGCTTTTTAAACGTTTGTGAGCCGCGCATCTACTAGTGTGCGTGAGCGAGCCGCCGCTCGCTCCGCCGCGCGCTCGGCCGCGCAGCGCCGCAGCGATGTTCCGTCGCCACGACCCGTCCGCGTAAAATTCAGTTTCGAAATAATTAATAATTACTTTTTGCAATAAGCATGATATTTCCTACGCTAAAAGCATCTTTTTAGATTCCACATCGATAGTTTTATTCAGATCTCGTCAAGATTTAAACCGCGCGGCTATAATAAAACTGTAATTTTTCTTGTAAAAATACACACACACACAAATCATTTCACAAGTTGTTCTTTCTGAATTAAGCTATTTGACACAAGAAGCAGAAATCATTAATGTCTCATGCAATCCGTCTTATGAGACGCACGTTCTATTAAATTTGCTTACATTGTTTGACATCTAGTCAACATTTCTGTTTATTTGACTAATACGAAATAACTAAGGTGATATTGCCTCGTTTCTTTCTGAAAAATTAAAAAATAAAAAGTTTAGTCAATATGAGACCTAAATTTGGTCCGTGATTGACCAAATCCATGGTCGAATTTCATCATCTCGATTTGATCTGAAACGTGCTGTGTGAATCTGACAAATCTGGTCGGCTCGCAGTCTTTCAAAAAAGTTTATTTCGAAAAGATGATTGAATATTGCAGTTGTCGATTAAAGATCCTGAATTTGTTTAATTATTACTGGCGAATTAAGTAATGTTATTATTATTATTATACCCACACCTTTGACTAGAATTTCGGTTTTCCATCTTATTATTGTTTAGAAGTCATCTTAATATGTGTTATTGCGATGAATATTACCACATGCCCCGGTAGTCGAATTGGTTACGACGCCCAAACGGAATGCGGGAGATTCCAGGTTCGAACCCTGGCTGGGTAATATTTTTCGCATTAAAATTAAAATTAATTTAAACTATCTATATCAACGGACCAAATCCATGGTCGAATTTCATCATCTCGATTTGATCTGAAAAAGTGCTGTGTAAATCTGACAAATCTGGTCGGCTCGCAGTCTTTCAAAAAAGTTCATTTCGAAAAGATGATTGAATATTGCCAGTTTAGTCGATTAAAGATCCTGAATTTGTTATTATTTTAATGTTTATGTGTACCGGGTTTCAAAAAATCGAGTAGAATCAATTAATACTACTGCTTTAAATATGCGTAAAGCTGTTATTTGTGTAAAACTAAGAAATGCAAAAAAGGAAAAATTAATTTCAGCTAAAAGTAATGACAAATTTTTCATACTTTGACATGAGAAACAATGTACAAAATTAGAGAAAAATCGGCGTGTGACGTTCCCCAGTGCAGTCTTAAATATCAATAATAATTAGATGATTACTTTTTAATACTCTTAAAATACCACTACATCATTATCAGCAACATTGTACAGATTCACGGGAATCACTCTCAATATCATATCATCAGACGACTCTAAATAAGATTCATTAAAACATTAGTACTAAGCAGTAATTGAACTCAAGATATAAGACTGAAGACATATTAACTCTCTTAGAAAGGAACCAGTGTACAGTTACAAAAAAGGGCTATTTTTAAAGAATTTTTTATGGCAAATATTATTTTTATTCCCAATCACTTTATTAACATCACAAAGTACATAATTTGAACTACTTTTTGTGAAATTTTCATTAAAAATATTAATATTTATAGCTGCGATAGCCAATAGAGTGAGTCTCCTGAAAAAATACGGGCCCATGCGAAGCGGACCAACGGGAGTTATGAAACAAAAAACCAAGTATTTTCGTAAAATATGAGATAATAGCTTTAGTTGTACGTACGGAATTTTTGATTGAATAATTTTTTTTGTAACGTTAAAAGAAAGTCAATTTTTCATCAATTTTTGGACCTTATTTTAAAAGTTTACCATTTTGTAACAAATATGTTTTTTTAAGTCCGTACGTACAACTGAAGCTATGTCTCTATTTTTAAGAATATACATGTTTTTTTATTTAGAACTTCCGTTGGTTCGCTATGCATGCGCCTGTTGACATAATAATTCTTTTAGGCGGCTAACACTATTGGCTATTGTAGCTATAAATATAATATTTTTTAACAAAAATTTCACAAGTAGTTTAAATTATGTACTTTGTAATGTTAATAAAGTGAATTGAAAAAAAAACCAATTATTTGCCAGAAAAAAATCTTTAAAAATAGCCCTTTTCTTTAGCTGTTTCTCAGGTTTACCCCTTTACATTTAGGTCCCATATTAACTAAACTTTTTATTTTTAGATTTTCAGAAGGAAGGCAATATCACTCACCTAGTTATTTCATATTCGTCAAATAAATAGAAATATTGCGCTAAATGTCAAAACAATGTAAGCGAATTTTAAACAACGTGCTCTCATAAGACGGATTGCATGAGACATTAATGATTTATGCTTATCTTGTGTTGAACAGCTTAATTACATTGGAATGATCAATATTATCAACAGAAAAAACAACTTGTAAAATAATTTATGTGTGTGTATTTCTACATGGAAGATTAATTTTTCTTATAGGCACGGTTAAATCTTGACGAGATCTGAATTGAACCATCAGATTGTAATCTGAAAAGATGCTTTTAGCGTAGGAAATATTATGCTTATTGCAAAGAGTAGTTATTAATTATTTCGAAGCTGAATTTTACGCGGACGGTCGTGGCGACGGAACATCGCTGCGGCGCTGCGCGGCCGAGCGCGCGGCGGAGCGAGCGGCGGCTCGCTCACGCACACTAGTAGATGCGCGGCTCACGAACGTGCGTCCGCTTAAAAAGGCGATGCTGACTGGCTAATCTTTAATTAATAATAACTACTTTTCTAAGCATAATTCGAAAAAAAATTATTTAGGATTTTTCGACTCAGTTTTCATGAGGAATATCACTATGTAAATAGTGGGCGCGAATTAGGTGACACCCTGTATAAGGGTGAGGCAATAACTATTACCACCTTAAATATCTTTGAATCTATAAGGCCCAGAGCAAAATTAGTGTAACCAAAATTGTACGGTACGAAGGGGGCTATCATATAGCGATAATAATTTTTGTCCAGGTGGAGGCGCTTCGGAGATATCAAGGTCATCTTTATTTTTTTTAAATTGATTCGGTACATTTTTTTTCCATAATATGATAGAGGAGCTGAAAACAAGTTCAGAACTCATGACACAAGATCATTGAACAAGATTTAAAGTGAAGAAAAAACGATTTAAAAAATACATTTTTGTATTAAATGAAATTTACGTTTAAAGAAGATGTTCGAAGTGATGGCCATCATTATCGATGCAACACTGGATTCTTTCAATCACTGATTGGCTTGATTTTTTAATAACATCGGGCGTTATTGATGCACAGGCTGTAATAATCCGTTGTTGCATGTCTTGGTGTAGTTGGTTCTTCTTTGTAGACCATGTCCTTTAGGGTTCCCCATAAAAAGAAATACAGTGGTGTCAAGTCTGGCGAACGAGCTGGCCACACTACACGACCTCCACGTCCAATCCAGCGATTTGTGAATTTTTCATTCAATTTATTTCTCGCAACTAATGAAAAATGAGCTGGGCATCCATCGTGCTGGTACCACATTGTTCGTCGTATAATTAAAGACAAATCTTCTAACAAAGGACTTAATGTATGCTCAAGAAAATTAGCGTAGCTATTGCCATTTAAATGTCCGTCAAAAAAATAAGGACCAATAATTTTGTCATTTATGATACCGCACCATACATTTAAAGACCATTGTCCTCTGATGTTCGACCTGCCGCAGCCAATGAGGATTTTTCACTGCCCAGAAATGCATGTTACGCAAATTAACATTCCCGTGATTAGTAAATGTTGCCTCATCAGTGAATAACACGGTATCAAAAAATGAATCATTGTTTTGAATCTGATGTTGAGCCCATTGACAAAATCTAACACGATTCACAAAGTCCATTCCATGTAATCCTTGGTGAAGGCTAAGATGGTATGGATGGAATTTGTGACGATGCAAAATGCGGAGTACGCTCCTCTGACTAATACCAGATTCTTGTTCAATTGTTCGCGAACCAACATGAGGATTTCGAGCAACCATGGCGAGGACACCAATTTCATTTCCTTTATGGGTTACTCGTTTTTCACGTTCACTTTTACGAGTATTTAAACTACCGGTTTGTTTAAGTTTATCGCACACATTTTTAAATGTTTTACGCGAAGGCTGAATGCGATTAGGATATCGTTCAGCATATAAATTTTTTGCTCGCACTGAATTTTGTTGACATTCCCCATAAATGAAAATCATGTCAACTTGTTCTTCAAATGGATACATCTTGCACGATTGACTGATTTGCCGATACTAATCTTGTCATGTTTACTTTATTTACTACGGCATTAAGATGTCCTTCAAAGAGTATGTTTGTTTTTATTGAAGTGATAATACGTGAGTATTTATTTCCACTACTGAAAAATATCTGAGCAAGTTCCCATGATAAACTAGACATGAAAATGGATTAAAATAAGATTAAAATAAAAAGAAAATAAAAGTCAGTCAATCATGCACGATGTATCCGTTTGAAAAACAAGTTGATAGGATCCTCATTTATAAGCAATGTCAAAAACCAAAATATACCGATAAACATACTGATAAAACGTTACTTGGAACATCTTCTTTAAACGTAAATTTCATTTAATACAAAAATGTATTTTTTAATCGTTTTTTCTTCACTTTAAATCTTGTTCAATGATCTTGTGTCATGAGTTCTAAACTTGTTTTCAGCTCCTCTATCATATTATGGAAAAAAAATGTACCGAATCAATTTAAAAAAATAAAGATGACCTTGATATCTCCGAAGCGCCTCCACCTGAACAAAAATTATTATCGCTATATGATAGCCCCCTTCGTACCGTACAATTTTGGTTACACTAATTTTGCTCTGGGCCTTATAGATTCGAAGATATTTAAGGTGGTAATAGTTATTGCCTCACCCTGTATATATTGTATATATATTTACATATACATATATATCGCTTAGTAGATTAAGAAGATTGCTATATTCTAGTTGTGTTTCATTTTAAAGAGTAAATTTATTTTTATATACATACAGGGTGTCTCTAAAGTCTGACCCAGCCCCCTGGATCTCGGAAACGGCTTTAGATATAAAAAAACGTTTCAGACAAAAGTTGTAGGATATTAAGGGGGAGAGATGATAAAAATATGGACTTGATTCTGAGTGACCTCTTTAAGGCAAGGTCAATAAGGTCAATGTTATCAATGTTTTCTTAAGTAGAACCCCCCATTTATTATTGCATATTCTTGTAGCCCTTGTAGAGACGTTTTCAAAACATTATAATAAAGCTCTCTTTCGTAAAGAATTTCCTGAGATATATCAAATTTTGTTATGATATTTTTGATACAAAATATGAAATATTTCAGGAAGTTCTGAACGAAGAAGAACTTTATTATAGTGTTTTGAAAACGTCTCGACAAGGGCTACCAGAATATGCAATAAAAAATGGGGAATTCCATTTAAGAAAACACCGATCACATTGACCTGGCCTTGCAAAGGTTACTCAGGGTCAAGTCCATATTTTCATAATCTATCCCCCTTAATATCCTACTTTTGTCTAAAACGTTTTTCCATATCTAAAGCCGTTTCCGAGTCCAGGGGGCTGGGTCAGACTTTAGAGACACCCTGTATGTACAAGTATATATGTATATGCGCTTGTATTAAACGGCTATTTTGGTAAGAATTAGATAAAAAGAGTATTCTATTGAAGTGATTCCTGTAGCATTGAAAATATATATTGTACTTGCCGTATGTCTATGTGTTCTTTATAACTGCATTTTCTCTACCTTTTCTTATCTTCTGTACCAAGGGTTAGAATACATATGTACTTTAAATACCAACACTTTCTTTACGTCTATGTAAATTTTCCTTTTTCAACATTTTTTATTATCTTCAAATATTAACATAATTTTAACTACTTAAAATGTAACATAGTACTTCCAGTGATAAAAGTTAGTAATAAAAGCCAGTCCAAAAATATTCTTTTAGGATAAAGGATAAAAAACTATGTTTTCTAAAATCTCCATAGGCTACACGAATATACATTGATACTCCCATAACATTCTACAGGATCCTAAAATAGAGGATGTAATCATGAATTCTTGTTTAAAAAATTCTCATGCATTATAAGTAGATTCTCTTCTGGTATTTGGAAACATTTGGTGGCTTGCATTACAAATTACTACGAATGTATAGAATATGTTGTCCTCAGCTTCTTCAAATATGAAATTGATATTTGTACAAACTTATCTTAAGTCTGGACTCGTGAATATATATGTGAGGAAGCAACACATTGAAACGACTCTCGTTGAATTTTGAATCTTGTTTTAATATCAAATAAAGAAATCAATCGGCAGAAGTAATCAAAAGAATACCAGTATACACCGCAAGGGCAAGGGAAACTGCCGAAAAACCTTGCCAGTATTCTTTACAAAATTATACATATCGAATATATGAACATCAATCATAAGAAAACATGTAAATAGAATATAAATCATAAATGGCAGTATAAATCAGAATCAGTACATATAAATATATCCGCGCTCTAAGCGGCGTTATCGGTTATACATAACATATTGAAATTCAATCATAAACATTAGAATCATAAACGCAATATACATAATATAAACCATATAATCAGAGAATAAACCAATCTTGAAAGAAACTTAGTGGACTGTAACTTCATAAATCAACTGAATGAATATATACTAATTTTAATGACTGTTGTAATAGAATCATAAACTCTCGCAATAATACTACAGCTTATTTTGAATACGAATTGTACTTGAAATCACATCTCAATGAAGAAATCACAGCTCGTGTCGTTAGTCTCATCGACAGATTAGAACTTGTCAATTTTACAATATCTCGAAAGCAGTAACGCTGTTCCGTTAAGAAATACAGCAACGGTTGGTTATACCAACACGTTCTCAAGTCAAAGATTGATCCGATTCTCAAACACAGAAATGCCGCAATGAATACAAAAGAAATATGATATATACCTTGCAAGGTCGCATACGCAGTGATCGAGCGCTCGATTGTTAACAAAGGAAAGAACGAGATAGAATATACTATCACGCTCGTTTCGACACGTAACAAAGAAAAGAAAGGAAAGTCATGAACGTTCATCTCAAGATGTGCGTAACTAGCACAGCGATACGCATAGGTATCTCGTCAGTGAATTACACGTTTACACGTGTCTCGCTCCTTGCTCGGTTACGAAGCACTTCTAGGCTTCGTAGAAAGAAATGAGAGACAGATCTGAAAGCGAACCGACGGATTAGTACTTTTAGACGTAATCCTCGGCATTACCGCATCAGAGTCAGTCTCCTTACCTCATGTGTGAATTCTCTCGGTGCCTACTAGAGAGGACACCGAGATACCGCTCGTAAGAATAGAATATCCGTCCTCGGGTATACCGGGAGGATCGTCTCGATAAGATGGCGACGGCGTTACGCCGTCCCACCTCTCAATCTCGAAGTCAGTCGGTCCCATCCAAGTCCGTAATCTCCTCGGTTCCTCTGGATCGGAAGATTGGCTAGACGGTGTGTCTGTGGTAATCTGTTTCGCACTCGCAACGAGAAATATGACTCGACTGTTACACAAAGATTCTCAGGAATCGACACGCGTACGTCGTCACTGTTCGACGACCGTAACCGGAATAAGGAAATCGTTCCTCCTTTTCGGTATGAACATTCCGAGTTCACCCGCTCCGACTTGTCTAATTTCAAGCGTAGCGAGCCAGGAAGTGGCGCCGCCCGCCTTCCGTGGTGCGTTCACGAGAGCCATCCGATTCGAGCTATGATTTCTGCCTTACCGCCTTTCGGTCGGTAACTCATTCGAATAATACAACCTTTTCTGAACATTACCGCCCGCCTTCGTTAACTTGGTTAACGAACTAAACTACAACGTGTCTGTATTGATAGGAAGTGGGCAGATCTTAGTGATAGGTCTTTTGAGTGTTGACACTTGCGTGCGAACTGTTACTACTCTCGTATGTCCGTCCTTTCCAGGATGTGTTTGAATGATACGCCCTAAAGGCCATTTGGAGGGAGGATATCGTTCATCCACCACCAGTACTAATGCACCTTCCTTGATTGAAGGAGCTACCTTGTTCCACTTGTGAATAGCGAGATATCGATGAAGACATTCTCGCGACCACTGATTCCAAAAGTCTTCCAACATTTTTCGAAGTAACTGCCATCGTGAAAGATGTGAAATCTTAATCCCTTCCAGTGTTGGTTCAGGGATCGTAGCTAATGCTTGACCTATAAGAAAGTGACCAGGAGTTAAGGCAGACTGATCGCTTGGATCATCTGACTGAGGACAAAGAGGTCGAGAATTCAATACCGCTTCAATTTGAGCCAACCATGTGGTCATTTCTTCATATGTGAGCAACTGCTCACCAACAACTCGTTTAAGATGCCTTTTTACCGATTTGACACCAGCTTCCCACTTACCGCCGAAATGCGGGGCAGCGGGTGGATTGAACTTCCACTGTGTTCCGTCTCCCGCAAGTAGTGAGGCTAATTCTCCGAACTCCTTTGTGGAGGCAGAGAAGAGTTTTCTGCAATTGAACATCTGCACCTTTGAGATTTGTACCACAGTCACTAGATAGAGTAGCACAAATTCCGCGTCGTGCTGTAAATCGTTTATACGCTGCCATGAAGGCCTCTGTAGAATAATCGGTGACTAACTCTAAGTGAATCGCCGATGTGGAATAGCACACAAAGAGAGCAATGTACGCCTTGTACGTCTTGGCGTTTTTTCCTTTCCACGTCTTTACCACAAAAGGACCCGCGTAGTCCACTCCGGTGTGTAGGAAAGGTCTCGAAGGGGTCAATCTCTCCGCTGGGAGTTGCCCCATGATTTGTCGTGCCCTAGATTGTCGAAATCTGGCGCAATCTAACACACTTAACGATAAAGGACCGAATGGGAGCTCGGCCTCCTACTATCCAGTAATGAGTTCTTATGAACGCGAGCGTATCTTGCACGCCTCCATGAAGTGTACGCTTGTGAGCGTCCGCTATGATTAGTGTCGTTAAGGGGGAATGTCTCGGCAAGACATAAGGATGTTTAGCCGTTTCGGGCAAAGAAGAATTCTCAAGACGTCCTCCAACCCTTAAGAGTCCGTCTGAATCTAGTCTTGGAGTAAGACTCAATATTCCGTTTGAATTAGATAAGTCTCGTCCTGAGGACAAAGCCTTAATCTCATGAGAAAAGTAAGCATGCTGCACAGTTTTAATCCAGAACAGTTTTGCTTCATTTAATTCAATCGTTGTTAACGAATAAGTCAATGAGGATTCAGAGATCCTCCGAAATCGTTTAAGTACTCTTTTGCAGATCGCAGTAATTCGAATTAATCGATTGAGGTTTGAGTATTTATTTATTAAATCCCACAGTTTAGGAGATTTCGATGTGAGGGTAGTCGCTACCCGGGACGGTCGCTCTTCCAACCCGTCCTCTGAAGAAATTGAAAATGATTCATTCGGCCATGTAGATGGATCCTGCGTTAGCCAGCAAGGTCCAGTCCACCATGTTGTGGATTCTGACAACTGTTTAGGAGTTAGTCCTCTTGTAGCCAAATCCGCTGGGGTATCTTTTCCAGGGATGAAATTCCATATTGCGTCAGGCAAAGTTTTCTGAATGAAAAGAACTCGGTTCTGTACGAACTCCTTCCATTTGGACGGATGTCCTTGGATCCATGTTAGCGCGATGGCTGAATCTGTATTTAGAAAAACGGGAACCTTATCTAGGTCCATCACTTTCAGTATGTGAGATACAAGTTTTACAAGTAGAACCGCTGCTGTTAACTCCAAACGTGGAATTGTGAGTCTCTTCAACGGGGCTACCTTTGTTTTCGCTGCAATAAGGTGAGTAGTAATCTTTCCGTCAGTTGACACCACTCTTGTGTATACAACTGCCGCCATAGCGTGCTGTGATGCATCGCTATAACCGTAAAGCTCAACGTTAGAACCTGATTTCGTTCCTATCCATCTCGGAAAGTCAACTTCGGCATATCTCTTAGTTGATCAACGAACTCTGTCCATTTTACGGACTTATCCTCTGGTAAAGGGTCATCCCCAATCCAGTTTGATAGACCATAACTCTTGAATGAAGATCTTTCCTGAAATAGTAATTGGAGACAAGAAACCCATGGGATCAAAAAATTTAGCCATAGTCGATAGAATACCGCGCTTGGTAACTGCTCCCGTTTTGGGAAGCTCTAACGTGAATTGAAACGTATCCGACATCGCGTTCCAGGTTAAGCCTAGAACATGAACTGTAGCGTCGGTTTTAATCTGAATTGAATGAGAAGTTATCTTCCTCTCAGCCGGTATGTTATCTAGAATGGCTGGATGATTGCTCATCCATTTTTGCAATCTAAAACCGCCCGCCATGCACAGCTTATCTACTTGCTCGACCTTCTCCTGAGCTTCTTCTAATGAATCCGCTCCTCCATGGACATCGTCCACATATCGTCCCTTTTTCATGACGGGGATAGCTAAGGGAAATCGTCTCCCTTCATCGTGTACTAATTGATCGAGAGTTCGCAGGGCCAGAAAAAGGCGCGCAAACTAAACCGTATGTAAACTGTGGTAAGCACAAAAACAATAACCTGATGGTCTGAATCTAACCAAAATATTCGTTTGAAAGTCCCAGTCTAAGGGATTTCACCCTATTGCCGGAACATCTTCTCTATATCAGCTATGAAAACATAAAGGAAAAATCGAAACCATAAGAGTACGTCAAAACAAATCAATTTGTATTTAGCTCCTGTATGCAATAGATCATTCAATGACACGCCGGTCGTCGTAAGACTCGAACCGTTGAACACGACTCTAAGTCTTGTGGTAAGTGTGCTCTCTCCAAACGCCGTGATGTGGTAATAGTACGCTAATATAGGCTCAGGTTGTAAGACAGGAACTCTTTCCATATGTCTTAACTGTTCGTATTCCGTCATGAATTCCGAATATGCTGTCGCGTAATTCGTGTTACTCCTGAGTCGATTAGACAGATTAGTAACTATTCGAAGAGCTTTCGCTCGTGAATCTCCGAGTTTTCCAGGTGGTAGCTTAAATGGCAATCTAACCACATATCTACCTGTCACGTCTCTAGTATGCGTCGAAAGAAAGTGATCTTCACAATCTTGTTCTTCTTTTGAAAGAATTGGAGTGTTTGCTGAGGGAACTTCTTCCAATTCCCAGAATCCGCTGTACCAAATCGTTAAGCTGTCTGTCAATGACACATGACAACTTCGTTTTTGACCAGAAGAGGCATTAAGTGCCGTTGGGCCTGAAACTATCCAACCTAGCTTGGTGGCTTGGGCCACCGGTGAACCAATCGATCCTTTGATCAACTGATCCTCTAGTAAGTATCCGTATACATCAGCACCTAAGATCAGATCAATTGAACTCGGTGAAAAGAATTCGGGATCTGCTAATTGAATGCCTTCTAAATGAGGCCAGGAATTTTGAGACCATTCAACCGAAGGAATAGAAGTAGTAAGCTTTGGGAGAATATATGCAGATATTACCAAAATCAAATCCGAGCTGAAATGTGATCTAATCTCAAAGGAAGTACATCCAAACGTTTTATTCGATTTTTTGGTCACCTATTCCGACTAAAGAGAGATGACGAATGTTCTCGAGGCAGCCTAAGCTGTTGTACGACTCGTTCAGAGATTAAAGAAATCTCCGAACCCTGATCTAGTAAAGCTCGAACCTTCCGGATTTCATTCCGCTCTGAAACAATGAACACCTGTGCGGTTGCTAACAAAACGTAAGAGGTTGTAAGAACTGCAGAATGGAGCACCTTGGCCTTATCCTGAGTTACCACTGTAGAGTCAGATTGTCGTTGGGGGTCTGATTTACCTCCTTGGTAGATGGAACATCCATCCGATGGATTGTTGTGTGATGTTTCTTGGCGCACCTCTGACATCGTTTTGTAATTTTACACTGTGATACCCGATGACTTCCTAGACAGTTGTAGCACAGCTTGTGCTTGGCTACGAGGGCCAATTTCTGAGTGACAGTTTCGTCCAAGTATTTCGGGCACTTGCTAACATAATGCTTTCCCTTGCATATCAAGCACGTAGGTGCATAACTCGGCGAAGCATCAGTTGATTTCCTTGGTAATGAGCCTTGGCAGTAACCCTAACTTGTTTTGATGCAGTCTTGCTATTACGAGACTTCTCGTAGGCTTTAAGCGAGAAAAGACGAGTGATCAGAAATTCACTAAACTTTTGCCATGATGGGGGAACTTTTGAAGATCCCAATGTGGTCTCCCAAGCTTTAACAGATTCAGAATCTAGCTTTTGAACAGTCATAAAAACAAGAAAGTCGTCCCACGTTTCAACGGGGCGTTGCAAGCGTTTCTAATGTTCTATAGATTTGGAGAACGGAAGTGTACAAACCTTCCAATTCAACAGCAGATTCCCTGTTCACAGGTTTGAGGTCGACTAAGGATTGTAATACGGTATTGACTTGAATGCGTGGGTTGTCATAAAATGACACTAACGATTCCCATGCTTTAGAAAAGTTCTCAGAAGTGAGCGTTGTGTTCTTAATTAAATGAGCGGCTGTACAGATCAAACTGGTTTTCAAATACTGCAGTTTCTCGACAGATGTCAAGTCAAATTCGATAGGACAAGAGAGGAAATAAATCTCTGAAATTAAGCCACTCAGATGGAGTGCCGTCAAATTTAGGGATGTTAATCCGTGGTAAGCGTGCGTGTTGGCTATGATAACAGGTAGGTGCTTGGACCTCGTTAGGTAAAGATTGGATCGTAGAAGATCCGGTAATACTCGGTTGGTCGGTGTTGAGACTAGAATTAATCTGCTCAAACTGCTGCGAGATAACACATGTGAGTCACGGAGAATAACTGATCCGCGAAATATGAATCTGTCCGAATTAACTGGCCGTTCTCATCCGAGAGCTTGACCAGAGACAACAGAATCGCGTGCGTGAGCTGAACTGAACGAACTCCACGTATCATGTAACAAAGAAAGATGGAAATCGACTCGTTGTTTCGTAAATCTTGATAACCCGTCTCCAACAAAGTTATCATAGGCGGTAGAAATTGAATGACTCAACACAAGTTGTTGATTCAACCGTTCGATTATCTGATTAGGCTCCATGTTTGTCAAAGTTAAAGATAGCTCTCGTGAATCGCACCTTACAACTGTATCTTTGTTCCGATATACACTCTATGAGATATTCAATGTGTCGCTCCTCAAATCCGGACGTTACTTGAAAGAATGTAACAATAAATCTCTCTATCATTCGATTCGACTTTCAAACTATATTTGATTTCACAATTCTGAATTTAATCTGTAACTCAAACTCTGAGTCCGGATTCATTTATCCGGCTCGAAGGACCAAAATTATGTACAAACTTATCTTAAGTCTGGACTCGTGAATATATATGTGAGGAAGCAACACATTGAAACGACTCTCGTTGAATTTTGAATCTTGTTTTAATATCAAATAAAGAAATCAATCGGCAGAAGTAATCAAAAGAATACCAGTATACACCGCAAGGGCAAGGGAAACTGCCGAAAAACCTTGCCAGTATTCTTTACAAAATTATACATATCGAATATATGAACATCAATCATAAGAAAACATGTGAATAGAATATAAATCATAAATGGCAGTATAAATCAGAATCAGTACATATAAATATATCCGCGCTCTAAGCGGCGTTATCGGTTATACATAACATATTGAAATTCAATCATAAACATTAGAATCATAAACGCAATATACATAATATAAACCATATAATCAGAGAATAAACCAATCTTGAAAGAAACTTAGTGGACTGTAACTTCATAAATCAACTGAATGAATATATACTAATTTTAATGACTGTTGTAATAGAATCATAAACTCTCGCAATAATACTACAGCTTATTTTGAATACGAATTGTACTTGAAATCACATCTCAATGAAGAAATCACAGCTCGTGTCGTTAGTCTCATCGACAGATTAGAACTTGTCAATTTTACAATATCTCGAAAGCAGTAACGCTGTTCCGTTAAGAAATACAGCAACGGTTGGTTATACCAACACGTTCTCAAGTCAAAGATTGATCCGATTCTCAAACACAGAAATGCCGCAATGAATACAAAAGAAATATGATATATACCTTGCAAGGTCGCATACGCAGTGATCGAGCGCTCGATTGTTAACAAAGGAAAGAACGAGATAGAATATACTATCACGCTCGTTTCGACACGTAACAAAGAAAAGAAAGGAAAGTCATGAACGTTCATCTCAAGATGTGCGTAACTAGCACAGCGATACGTATAGGTATCTCGTCAGTGAATTACACGTTTACACGTGTCTCGCTCCTTGCTCGGTTACGAAGCACTTCTAGGCTTCGTAGAAAGAAATGAGAGACAGATCTGAAAGCGAACCGACGGATTAGTACTTCTAGACGTAATCCTCGGCATTACCGCATCAGAGTCAGTCTCCTTACCTCATGTGTGAATTCTCTCGGTGCCTACTAGAGAGGACACCGAGATACCGCTCGTAAGAATAGAATATCCGTCCTCGGGTATACCGGGAGGATCGTCTCGATAAGATGGCGACGGCGTTACGCCGTCCCACCTCTCAATCTCGAAGTCAGTCGGTCCCATCCAAGTCCGTAATCTCCTCGGTTCCTCTGGATCGGAAGATTGGCTAGACGGTGTGTCTGTGGTAATCTGTTTCGCACTCGCAACGAGAAATATGACTCGACTGTTACACAAAGATTCTCAGGAATCGACACGCGTACGTCGTCACTGTTCGACGACCGTAACCGGAATAAGGAAATCGTTCCTCCTTTTCGGTATGAACATTCCGAGTTCACCCGCTCCGACTTGTCTAATTTCAAGCGTAGCGAGCCAGGAAGTGGCGCCGCCCGCCTTCCGTGGTGCGTTCACGAGAGCCATCCGATTCGAGCTATGATTTCTGCCTTACCGCCTTTCGGTCGGTAACTCATTCGAATAATACAACCTTTTCTGAACAAACTCAAAAAGCTTTTAAAAAAAAATTTTTTTTAGTGCCGCTGCATTGTTCAAAAATTTATAAAATTCAAAAATCGTATTTTTTTTAAAAATGTGTGGTGGGTGGCGCAAATTTGAAATTTCTATAAATAAACTAATCACCAAATTTAAAGAATTATATATGAAATAGGGAGAAAAGAATATAATAGATTTGAAAATTTGCAATATTATAAAATATTATTTACTGAAGAATATAATATAATTTAAAAATTGCAATATTTAAAACTTTAACTCTTAAACTATACCTCAAGTCTACAAGTTGAACTTTTTAAAAATTGATTTTTTTACAATTAGTATTAATTATTGGCAACTTTTTATTTTATTATATTCTTCAGTATTTTATACCCCTATTTCATGTATATTCTTTAAGATTTTTGATTAGACCCAGCTTTATAAGGCTTCTATGATGTACGGATTCCTGAAATTTCAAATGCTATAACTCAGAACTTTAACCAATTTTTAAAATTATATATAAATAGGGGTAGAAAAGATGAAAATATAATATAATTAGAAAAATCCAATATAATAAAAAAGTGCAAATTAGAAACTACATTTTGCTTCATATGTACGGATTCCGAAATTTAAACGGTATAACTCAAGAAC
The DNA here is from genome assembly GCA_030770355.1 of Harpagoxenus sublaevis. NCBI lineage: Eukaryota > Metazoa > Arthropoda > Insecta > Hymenoptera > Formicidae > Harpagoxenus > Harpagoxenus sublaevis. The sequence goes on from JASTWR010002383.1 coordinate 17,270, forward strand.
TAATAAAAATCTTAAGAATTATAATGATGTTCATAAAAGACCTAAGAATATAATAGAATTAGAAAAATTGCCAAAATTAATAAAAAATTATCATGCAAATTATAAACTTGTACATTGCTTGCCATCATTTTAAATAAATATAATATCATTAAGAAAAGTTGTTATTAAATTTAAAAATTAAAAGAATTTCTTTCTTTGATATTTAGAGAAAATCTCTAATTTTTAAAAGAAAGTTCGATTTTTATAATTAAAATATAATAAAATGTAAAAAAAAATTTGTTTATTTGAGAATCTTCTTAAATTTCATTTAAAATAAATAAACCAACATTTATCTAAAAGAACATCTATCTGAGTTAACGATAAACGCAGTAAAGTTTATCACAATAAAAAAAAGTGTGCAAGTAGAAACTTGCACATTTCTTCCTCACAGTTTTTAAGTATGCAAATTAGGAAATTGCACATTATTTTGCTCATAAAGCATATTATTTATTAATTTGGCTTTCTCTATGAGGAAGCCAAATTAATAAATACTAAATTATGCATCAAATAAAATACAAGTTTCCTCATAAGAGGAAACTTTATGAGTCAAATAATGTGCAATTTCTTAATTTGTATATTTATTTTTTGTTTTTATCCCAAAATTGTATTCACAAACCAATATGCTTGCGATGATTGGTCAGAAATCTTGAGGAATCGATTAGTATTTATAATTTGTTATTACGGAAATTTAGGCTGGAGATTGATAGCATACCTAATTATCGCTGATACAACTTCTAAAATTGCAAAATTTTGGTTACTATCGTAAGATATTTACGTTTTAATTTACAAATCTGTAACGATGCTTATTTTATTTACAGCCGACCTACCGGCTCGGAACAAAAGGTGCCTACCATGGGAGTCGCGGATGAAATTCGATCACGAACCCAGATCATATAGGTGGCTATCAAGTAGCTCTGCCCATCTTCACGGGTATAGAAACCAAGTTCGGTCTTTGCCTTCCCAGATTCCAAGCTGTTGCCGGAAAGTAACAGTATCATTAGCAGCTATGAGAGAAAAAACAAGCTTTGTAGCAATCCCTGCCGTAAATATAATCTATGAGCACCGATTGCTTCACCGACTGTAACGCAGACGTGATGAGTGTGAGCTTAACCAACTACAAATCATGAATTCTGTGTTCCATTATTTCAACAATCATCTCGGCCATTTCGGTATCATACAGACCACGTAAAATCAGCAAGAAGGAATGATCGATCGTCGGTTGATACTAATACTTGATGTGTACGACATGTATATATATGATCGTAAAGTGTAATTATAGATCGATGGAGGCGAAGTACAAAATCCGTTCGTTGCGGTATGCCCAAAAACATTCGTGATAACTGAGTCGATACAGTCAATTGACACAGGAACAAAACCGATGGCATTAAAAAAAACTATATTTATTTTGATACTATATAAATATGTTTCATCAATTGATGCCATCTGTATGTAATTATTTTACAGAGTGAGAGAGAGTGTGTGTTGCGTGTTCGTGTGCGTGTGCGCGCGCGCGCGCGCGTGACGTTTATCGACGATTTGTTTATCACTAACTGAAACGTTTCTGCCTTCGGCGATACGCATATAGTAACTAATTGAATGTGTGTGTTCCGTTAAATCGCGAATGAATTAACGTCAACAAATACGAATGTGATGTTTTAGCGAGAATTAATACACGATGGCCCCGACGTGTACGTATCACCATACATTGATAAAGCTCAGAGTAATAACGAATTAGGCCTTTACAATTACATTTATTATTTACCCACAAATGCCTAGTTGTATTAACTTTTATGGCTGGTGAATCAAAGGCCAATAAATTTATTTTTATTACTTTTTTTATTTATATAATTAATTGGAATACAAGTATTTTTGTCATATTTTATATTTTACGCAGAAATTATAAATTTGATATTATTGCAATTGCGAATTTAATTAAGACGAATTTATTGGCATTTGGACACCAATCCTACATTTAGCGCAAATGAAGAGAAAAGGACGTTAACGCACATAATTTTCTGCAGATTTTTTTGATAATGGCAAATAATGACATTATTACAAATGTGCATTAAAATGTGTTTCTCTGTATTGTTTCTTTCCTTATTGCAAAACAATATACGTATATAGGACTGACAGAGAACTTTCGAGAAGACTCTGAAATCTATAAACAGACATATATACTTTGTGAATGCATGGATTTTTTGTTATACCTATATTATTTTGTTTATTACCTATATACATATTATCTATTGCAAAAGCATGAATCTTAAGCGAATTGGGAATACAAAATAACGAAGATAATCATTGGTTACAATGGCAAATATATCGAATAAACTTTTTTAAAGCGTTTGAAATTTGTGATATTTTTTGTGCAAGAAATTTCCTAAGTTAACCTTGCATTAGTCCGGTAAAAATTCCATTGATTGTCCATGTAGTTAAAATTTATTGATTGGAGCAGATTATAGTCAAAAGCAATATAAATAAATAAATGCTAGATTTAAATTAATTTCTTACTTGATTTGGAAGCTCTTGTAAAATGTCTTTTGAAAACTTTTAATTAAACTGCTTTTTCTTTTATTCGAACTATTGGAAATAAGAAAAGAATTTTATCTTTATTTACAATTTTACATTGTCACCTGTCACGAGATTTACGAGTGGTCTGAGGGAAAACAGCTAAAAAATTTAATCGATAACGATATAGCCATCGTGCTAGATTACTTTTCACAATTGTGATCTCTGTTCGATGCGGAAAAAATAAATAAAAGGAAAAATTACTGCCGCGCTGTTCATTGAGGCAAAATGAGAAAATGAGGACAAACATATTGACATACATATATTAATAGTATTTATGATAGAATAAAATTCGCAATATTTGTTACTGCGTACTTTATTTTATTCTCCCATTTGTTCTCTTCCCAAAAATATCTTCCAGGATTAAAGGTTACATAAATTGGTGCAAGAATGCAATATATAATATGCTTAGAGATGTTTTCAGTAAACATCATACAACGATTAAATTATGTAATCTGTTTAAGAAAATCATTTGTGATGTGTATTCACGATTATTAATTGAAATTATTTGTTCGTATAACGCGCCAATTTTAGCCTAAACTTTTTCAGTCTGTAGTAGTAGATCAATATTATGATAACTAGTTTTTATACCAGTTAAACGCGATATGACGTGAGATCGAATAAATGTTTGTCGCAAATAGAAAAATTTTTGTAGCGATTATGTTAAAGTTGATCAAGTTCATGTAAATACTTGATTTTGAGAAATTGTATATAAAGCGATATGACGGGAGATCGAATAAATGTTATGTCGCAAAAATAGAAAAATTTTTTGTAGCGATTATGTTAAAGTTGATAAGTTCATGT
>JASTWR010002384.1:0-20648 GCA_030770355.1 Harpagoxenus sublaevis
GCGATAAGTCGGACGCGCGTATTTTTTCGACCGTATCAAATACGGTTTTCCGCGTCGTCCCCACCCTCGCTGGCGAAAGAGTTCACGCGACTCGGACCTCTCCAACGATCTCCAGCGAAGCGAGACATGTTTACCCGTTGACGCGAGCGAACCTCTTCGCGTTTCAAGATATACGAACAACGCCGCGGAGGATCGTCGAGGTACGCGCAAAGGCGGGAATCGATCTTCGAGAGATATCCTCAGGAACGCTGTAATCCTTTCCTTTTTTGTCTTTGGTGACACGAGGTTTATATCTCGAAAAAAACTGAAGAAGCATTACTCAATTGTTTAGAAGACACTAAATCAGACATGCCGAAGGTCGCGTCCGGCGCGGAGGCAACGATCGCTGAACCAAATTTCCATAGCAGAGGTATTTTTTCAGAAAATTAAATGCGCAAACCCGCGATGAAATTTAGATATGTCGAGAATGCAATTTTCTGAAAAAAATACCTCTGCTATGGAAACTTGGTTCAGCGATCGTTGTCTTCGCGCCGAACGCGACCTTCGATATACTTGATTTAGCGTCTTCTAAACAATTGAGTAAGGCTTCTTCAATTTTTTTCGAGACAATAAACCTCGTGTCACCAAAAACGAAAAAAGGTAGAGAGGGGATTCCAACGCTTTCAAAAAACATCTCTCTCGAAAACCGATCCCCGTCCTCGCGCGTATCTCGACGATTCTCTATGGCATTATTCGTATATCCACCTCCAAAAACTCCTGCAAAACTACGATGTTAACAACAATAATAATAATAATAATAATAATAACAATAATAAACTCTTCACGCCTCCTCCTCGCGCGGTATCCCGTAATGCCCCCACGGAAGAGTGTCGAACGAGCCGGGAACGCCGAATCGCTTGTCGTCGTGGGGGCTGAGCGCGAGCTTCAGCTCGGACACGGTGCGCACCTGGTGCAATCTCGAGCGGATGCACGACTGGCGCCTCGACTGCTCCATCTGGTCGTTGAAACACCGCATGTAGTCCTCGAACGCTATCGTTCTCGCGACCACGTTCCTCTTGACGCCCTTCACCCTCTTCGTGTCACTCCTCCCCGCTACCCTCGTGGCGTACATCTTCGACCTGAGCCCCACGAACTCGGTCATGACGGCGCCGTCGTTCTCGTCCTTCATGAGGCCCGGTATCTTCTCGTTCGCGCGCGGCATGCCGTACGCGTTGGTCTCGGGGTAACCGCTCGTGTCGAATCTGGCGATGTCGCGCTTCATGTCCTCGTACGCGTCGTCGCACTCGAGAAGGTACACGAGACTGTCGGTGTCCGTGTACATTATCTTGCATCTCCCGTTGTGCAACGGCGCCATGTAGTCGTAGTGAAAACCTCGAGCCTGCGCAGCTCGACGGCGACGAGATCCTCCGCGAAGACGCTTCGGCTGTGAAAGCTCGGTCTCGCGATCAGAGCCTCCGCGCCGTATCTCCCGTCCCAGCGCGTCACGAGACGCACGTCGACGTGCTCTCGCACGTTCTCCATGGTCTTACCGAAGACCGCGTTGTTCATCAACTTGTAGAGATTCCTCTCGAAGTCGTTGCCAGCGCGAGTCCTGAATCCCGTGTTGAGCTCGATGTACCCGCGAAGCCAAGCGGATTGCGCGAACCGCAGAACGCGGTGAATCCTCGTGACGAGCAATCCGTGTCGCGCGCATTGCTGCAGATTACGGTAGTGCAACACGTAACGCGACTTGTCGAACAGCGTGGCGAGGAGCTTATCGCACCGTTTTCCGGGAGGCTTATCGCGCGTCGGGCAGAACGGAAGGTCCCTGTGAGCGTCGTGGAGCTCTCGCGGATACGCAAGGTCGACCTCAAGGATGTAGCCGATAGCGGAGTCTGACGTCACGGAGGTCACGTCGAAGCTCTCCGGGTCGTCGACCCACTGAAACTCCGCGCGCGGCAACGGCTCGCGCATCGCCCAGCCGTACAGATTGTTCACGTCGAGGTACATGAGGTACGTCGACGGTCGCGACGGATCGTGCGACGGCGCGTACCTGTTGTTGGCCCGCGCGTACCTGTTCGAACACTGGCTGAGACCGCCGCGCACGCCGCGCTCCACGAACAACGCCATATCGATGTCGGTCAGCAGTTCCAATCGCACGCCGGTGTGTCTCAGCATAGCGTCCCACGCGTATCCCGGCAGAGTGTAATAATGCGCCGGATCCAACCCGTAACTCTCGATACAGGTGTCGCGAAAATTTTCGAACACGTCCGCCAGAAGAAGCACGTCGGTCTTCAGGTACAGATCGCTGTACTCACCGAGACTCTCGACGCGGAAACGCCGCCAGACGTTGCGCGCGCGCTCGTAATCGCTATCGGTCGCGGTCTCGCCGGTCAACGAACTGTAGAAGGACTCTCGCGGCGGTAACTCCGTCTCCAGCAGCTTGTCGAGACTGTCGACGTACTCGTACGGAAACACGCCTTTGCGCGTCAACAGGTCGAAATCCTCCTCGTCGAGCCCCGAAAACTCCGACCGCGCGATTCGCATCTCGCTCTTGTCGAGATACGACGCCAGTCTATCGAGACTCTCGCCGAGAAATTTGAACGAGTCCACGAATCGCAGCTTTGCGCACCTTCTCCATCCGTCGCCCGACGCGTCCTTCACGTTCTTCGTGAACGATATGTACGTCTCCTTGGTGATCGGCAGCAGATCTATTCTACCCTCGAAGCCGTTGGCCAGATCTCTGATGATGAAGTGAGCGTCGTAACCCGACAGATTGTGAAAAAACACGGGAATGACGTACGAATCTCTGTAATTCAAGTTGCAGCGCGGATGCGCGGGACCTCTGTAACGCCCGGTGAGATGACTGTGATCGCGCGCGCGCTGATCCTCCGGTCCGAACGGTTTCTCGCACACGTGGCAACGCGGCGCGCTCCAAAAATCGCGCAACTCTTCCGAGGTCAGTTCTGCCATGGCCACGTTGGCGGAGAGAGACGTCTTCGCTCGACGCGCGATATCGTTGAGCTCGCCGACGAACCACGACAGACAGTCCTCGCCGCGACGAGATCTGTACGCGGACGGGATCTCCTCGTGCGCGGAGCGCAGATAGTATCCCACGCTGAAGGCTCTGTGACGCTGATAGACGTAGCTGTTGACGTTAGCCGCGTCTATCTCTCCCTCCTTTTCCAGCACGCACTCGAGATCGGCGTACACCGCGAAGGGAAGTCGCTCCTTTCTGTCGCGGTTGCGAAAGAAGAGCCACTTGTCGTCGTCGCTCGGGAGAACGATGGCGCAGTCGTTCATCCTTTCGCAGTCGACGCTGTGAGCGATCAGTTTCTCGCTCGTGTAAAAGTAGTGCAGACATCGATCGCACACGTGCTTCTTCCTGTGGGTTCTGTTCAACTGACATCCCACCAATCGCGACAGATCCCTTATGCACGCGAAATGACCAACGTTCGCGCGGTCGCGCGAATCCGGCAGATAGAGCAGATTGACGTGTCTGTCCCTCTTGTCGTCGGTGAGCCGCAGAGGAACGATCGCGTTGCCCTCCCGCCCTTCCTCTCTCTCGCTGAAGACGTTGACGGACACGTCGTTGAGTCGCTCGAACCTCGAGATCTGTCTCAGAGCAACGGGGAACTCGATCCCGTCGAGATTCAGTTTCGTCGAGTAGTGGGGATACGCGGAAGGTCGGTTCACGTACCTCTTAGCGGGGTACAGAGAGGCGACCACGGCCCACGCGAAACACGCTTTGTCGTTGGAGCGTACGTTGACCACCGCGTGTTTCGCTCTCACGCGTCGCGGTATCTCCATCCAACATCCCACGCGCATCGGATTGCACCTGTTCACGTTCACCATCAGATTCAACACGCGCGACAACGCCCAACCGCTGTCCCGCTCCTGAAACTCGTCCAGATCGGTCAGAGTCCTGTCGATCACGTATCTGTTGTACCACTCTCGCAGATCGGACGCGAGAAAGAGCTGACGATTCCTCGTGACGACGCTCTTGACGGCGGTTCGGCCGCCCGCGACGAACTCGCCGTTGAAAACGGTGTTGACCTTCAGGCACACGTGTCTCTCGAGATTGACGCGCACCCGATAGAGCACGGTGTCTCTCGCGTCCTCGAGAAATCGTCGAGGTTCCAGATAACTGGAGTTTATCACCGCGCCCGTCAGCACGCGACTCTCGAAGGCCGTTTCGATCTCGGCCCACGAGAACCCTCTCGCGTCGCCGTGACCGGCACCCACGCGCGCGAAACGCCGTCGCAGGGCGTCTCTCGCGCCCTCCAGAAGAGCGATTCGCGTGGCCAGAGAGGTCACGGTTCCGGTGGGTCTAGGCTCTCGCCTGTCCCGACACCTCTCGCGCAGAGACTCGAGAAGCTCGTCGCACCGTCGTTCCCACGAGCGATACGCGTCCGACGAGTCGACGCCTCTCGCGCGTTCGACGAGATCGCGATCGTCCTCCGTCATGCCTGTCTTGTCAGACGTCTCAGCTCGGTGGTCAACCACACGGTCCAACCCCGACTGTCCACGGGTACGTCTAATCTGACTCTTCGACGAATCTCCCCGCGACTCTCACCGCCCGTCTCGCTCCTTCTCGAACGTCTCGGAATCTTACTCTCGTAGACCCACGCTCTGTTGCTGCAGGCCAGCATCGTCTCTATCCACAGTTCCTCTCGGGGACACCGAAGACCGATCTCTCTCCTCAGAACGTACGTCGTTGGATTCCATCGAGCGTTCTCTCGTACGGCGACTGCTCGAAAACGAAAGATCTCCGCCGGTGGAGTGGAACGGAGGAGAGAGTCGTCGCTGGAGTCGCTGTCCGGTATTATCTCCTCGCAATAGATATCGTCGATCGCCTCGCCGTGACTGAAGCGATAAAAATTAATCGGTCGGTCTCCACGTTGGACAGTTTTTTTCACCCGCGAGAGAAATATTACCTCGTCCGAGCGGAGCGAGGACCGTCGTCCATCGAACCGCGGAGCGTCGCGCGTCTCGAGCGAGTCGTTCGAGCGTCGAGACACCCGGCATTTATACCACGCGAGAGATCTGCCCCGGAAACTCCGAGGGAGAAACGCGCGCTAGAAAACACCGTTATCGCGGAGGGCACCTTCGGACTTCAGGGCTGCGCCGTTATCGCCCCGATAAAACCCGACTCTAGAACGCCCCGATAAAACCCGACTCTAGAACGCCCCGCTATCGCCCCGACCGCATCCGTCGTCCACGCGCACCCCCCCGGCGCCCCCGGCGAAAAAAAATTTCACCGCGCCGCCCCTGACCGAGCCCCGGGGGGACGATCTCGACGATCCGCCCCTGGGCGCGGGGAGGTCCGCTGCGGTAAGGGGAAAGAAATTTTCCTCTCGCACCCCACCTACCGCTCGCCCACCGCTTACGGCTTCCCCCACGAACCGACGCAGCCCGTCCCGACCCCCGGGACGGAGCTTCCATCACTTTAAACTGTCGGCTGTATCCCTACTGATGCGCTTCGCGGTAATCGGGCGGTACGAAAAGTTCGTTGGTGCCGATCGAGTGACCACCGTGTCCCCTCAGGCCCCGGTTCAAACGTCGTCTATCCGACTGCCTAAAATCTCGCTTCCGCAATTCTCCGGAGATCTCGCTCTTTGGCCTTCGTTCATCGCGCTATACAATACCGCCATTCACGAGAATCGGAACATTTCCGCTATGGAAAAGTATCAATATTTGTTGGCCTCGCTGAGAGGGGAAGCGCTCAACGTCGTGAAGAACCTCCCTCTTTCCGCGGGTAATTACGCGATAGCCTACGACTTGTTAGTTTCGCGATACCAAAGCAAGCGGAATCTGGCAGATTATCACGTGGATTTAATGCTGAACGCCAAGTCGTTAAAATTGGAGTCGGCCGCGTCCTTGCGCACACTGTTGGATACCTTTATCGAGAATACGCGGGCATTGAGCCTGTTAGAGTTTCCCACGGACTCTTGGGACTATTTACTCCTCAAATTCCTACTAGAAAAGCTTCCACGTTCACTTCGTGAGAAGTTCGAATCCGAATACCGGGTGGAGGAGATACCGAGATATACGCAGCTTACAAAATTCCTCTCGGATCACTGTCGAGTTCTCGCGTCCGTATCGGGCTCCTCAAATATTTTGCTCAAATCGCAATCGCCTTCGCCGAAAGAATCCGCGCCGTTTTCGTCGCTTGCAACTAGAACTGCCGAGTGCCCGGTGTGCAGAGAACAGCACCTCGTATTCAAGTGTCCTCGATTCTTGAATTTAGCTCCCAGGGAGAGATATTCAACGGCAAAAACCGCGAACTTGTGTCTGAACTGCCTCCGCGCGGGTCATGGCGTTAGCAACTGCCCGACGACATAGGAGTGCCGGTCGTGTAAGGCTAAGCATCATACGCTTCTGCATTTCGAGCGGAGTTCGAGCTCGATGAGTGGACCCTCCTCTGAAGCAGACTCGGAAAAGAATCTTTCACAGGAAAGCAATGAGCCCATCGTCACAATGACTAGTGTGTCGAAATCTAACTCGATCGTATTGTTGTCGACTGTACAGGCGGAAGCTCTCGACGTCCACGGGAATCCTTTCCCTGTTCGCCTCCTATTAGACAGTGCTAGTCAGTCGAACTTCATCACCGAACGTTGTATGCAAAGGGGTGGTTTCAAATGCACAAGGGGTCGCGCAATGGTTAGGGGCGTAAGTAATAGCAGAGCGGCTGCCGTTCGAGGAAATACCTTATTGGTGATCCGACCGCAGGGTAATAGTAATGTTCGCATTCCAATAGAAACCAAGATCCTTCCACGCATCTCACCTCAACTGCCTAGTCGTCCAGTGGAGAGGCAATCTTGGAAACATTTAGAAAGATTAAAACTCGCTGATCCGCAATATCATAGACCTGGTCCCGTTGACATTTTGATCGGAGCTGAAGACTTTACGTCATTGCTCCGGGACGGTCGTCGTGTGGGAAATAAAGGTGAACCCGACGCATTCAACACCATCTTTGGATAGGTACTAGTGGGCTCGGTGTCATCCCGTCCACCACAGCCTTCTCGTTCGTTTATGACTTGCGGCTCGGCTGACACTTCCATTGATAGAGTCAGACGATCGAAGCAAGTCCCCACTGCTCCATTGTCGTTAAGGAAAAACAGGTCTTCTTCACAGACTACAAGTCGTGAAATATCTAGTAGTTTAGTAGCATGCTCCTCTACAAGAGACAATTTTCGTTATTGCCACTCGCGCCAAATAACTACAAGTAGCTTTCCTATACATGGATGTTATTGCTCGAAATCAGAGTCTAGAACTAGTAACGGATTTATGCAGAATAATGTGGGGAAGTTCTGTATCGCTCTTTCGGTCGCCTTGGTTATTATACTGACGTTATCAGTATTACAATAGCAAATCGTAGTTATTTTGTTTCCCAATAGATTTAGTCATTAGATAGTATCGTTTAGAATATAGGTTCACTGTTCTTGTAGATTTAAATTAAATTAGCTCAATCGTACTCTCGTTGTAGATCAAGTCGGATCTCATTCGGCTTGATATCTCGTAAAACTCGTTTAATCTTGCTGCTTCGCAGAAGACATCAACAGATTAGAGCGTAGACCTGGTTGCTCCAGGACACCTCCGAGCTTTGCCCCCTTCTTGGATCCAACCGGATTCCTCAGGGTGGGCGGTAGATCGGCCTTCCCCCCTTCTTGGATCCGGCCGGACTCCTCAGGGTGGGCGGTAGATCAGTCACGGTTGTCGTTCTCAAGGAGTAACTCCAGTCAAGCTTATAGTTGTTCGTTTGATATATGGGCGGTTCGCTTGGAACTCGCAACTTCATAGTCGAAATAGTTTCCTCGCTCTGAGGCGCTTCATAGCTGGGCGTGACCGTTGCTCACCGACACAAGGTGACTGCGGCACCCGTCTTGTGGAAACTCGTCGAGAGTTTGATAGTCGTATGCAAGCCGCCTCAGAGCAGGAAAATTCCAAATCGTCACTCTACCCCCCTCTCGCGCTACATTCGGTGGCCTTTGGAAAACGGGATAGAGTAATAAACGTATAGTGAGAGCTCAGATGCTCACCGTTGGAAAATTTAGCGCGCTTATAGCGCCAATAGAAGCCATCCTGCACTCCAGGCTCCTATATCCTACTAGTTTTGACCTTAACGACCCCGGGACATTCTCCTGTCTTCGAACTCTTCGTAGATAGTCCATTGGAACTAAAACCGGTGCCGATAGGTAGATTTGATCGATGGCAACCGGTGCAACACATGCACCAACATTTTTGGAATCGTTGGCATGACGAGCCTTACAACCTCGGCAGCAGCGACTAAAATGGCTAAGATCGTCACCTAACGCGGTACAAAAGGGACGTCGGTCCTATTAAAATAGTAGAACGTTTCTCCCTTGCAATGAAGGTGAGAACGAATAGTCGTATCATGCCCGGGTCGCGACGGCATCTTTCGGGTCGCCATAGTGGGGGACAGCGGATGGCTCTCTCACTCGTCCACTGGCGAAATTGTGTCCCTTGTCGATGGACAATTCACCAGAGGATGATTAAAGCATAGAAAATACGTCGTATTTTGGTGGGCGGTTTCGGCGTATCGCCTTGTATATATACTTGATTAATTTGTGTTGTTTAATTTGATTATAATTGCTTTGTTAATTTCGATTAGTGCCGATTGGCACATTTAGTATTAATTGCATATTTAGTTATTAGTCGTTATTGTTAATATTCGCGTGACGTCAGTGGATCGCGATCGGGACAATTTTGAATCATGCGACTCACCAATTGGTGCTGCCATCGTTGATCCACCGACGGCAGCTATTACCCCCAAAAAGGGGAGCAAGTACTCGCTCGCGGCACGTTTCAGGACCGCGAGCACTCACTCATCGCCAGACACTCATCGTCAAGACGCTCATAAGGAGCCTTCGAACGCGCACGAAGTTTCGGACGTCCGACCGCGATCTCCCCCCCACTCTTGGGGACCAATCTTTCGCCTGCCTTGCTTGCTCGTGATTTCGCCTGCTTGTGCCTGCTTGTGCCCGCTTTATTACGCCTTGCACCTGTGCCTGCTTGCTGCCTGCAACCCCACTGCATCCGCCTGCATGCCGGACCGGCAGAGCCTGGCCACGTGGAATACGGCGAGGACGAACGAGAGGCAACCGGGAGACGACGGGCGCCCGAACGGTGAGTCGCTTTTCGTTGCATGCGCATTTCGTTCGTTTCGTTTTACATTCTTTTGCCTATTTCGTTAATTTAGTCGTGAGGGGGATTATAATTACCCCCCCTCTGGTCCTTCGAGTATAGAAAATCTCGCCTCCGGGGACGGTCTTACACCCCCCCCCCCGTTCACATTATATTATTTTTTTTTTAAAGTAAAAAAAATATTTTTACGTACTTAAATGTTCAAATAAAATAACCCAAAACTTATCAAAGCGATTTATTAAATAGTTTCTTTTAAAAAAATTCCCGAAAATTCCTTTATTTTCAGTCGTCTACATGAGGATCCCCCCTTAATAATTGAAATATTGGAGGTATAGGAAGACCACAGTTATTACTGTATAAAACTCCTTCTTCAATTTTAGGTTGAATTCCATAAAGTATAGAATCTTTATTAAATCTGAAACGTCTTTTGAACTTTCGATTAATGTAAAACTCAAACGGATTTAGCCAATCTCTAATGTTTCTTTTTGGAACACGCACATCATTCTCATCCTCATCATTGTCAAAATCACGGTCAGAATCTATTTCGTACAGTTCAATATTTCTTATGTTGTCTATTTCTATTACATACAATTTTTACTGCCAAGATTTCACATATAAAGCAAACAGAAATATCTTAAGTCCTCTATGACCACGACTTGACCAAGATCGTCTTATTCAACAACATATATGTCAAATAAGATAATCTTAAACGACTATGAATTTGATAAAAATGACATAGCCTTAAGTTATTACTTATATCAAATAAAACATGTTTTTGAATTATACCAAGACGTTCTAAAACATAATCATCTTTGATAAATTATATCTTAAGGTTATACTCAAGTCTTGTCTTATTTTCCAACTATGAATCTAGAGAGCATCTTAAGACCGAACTTAAGACGGTCTTCGAAATAAGAACCGACTATGAATACCGCCTTTAGAATCGATTTGAAAGGTATCAAGAGACACGGTAGTGTCTCGCGCCTAGTACGCGTGGAGCGAGACAGCCGTGGCTCTATATACGCGACGCGACGAGTTGCGAGTACCCGAGATTTGAGATCTCGATAATCAGCGAACGGATCGAGTTCTAACTAGGCTTAATGGATAGCTGGGACCAAATTTATATAAGAAAAGTGTTTTTATTTTTCCGCTACGTGCCCTACGAGCAGAGATATTACGATGCAAATTCCGATCCTGAAAATTTTCATTTAAGAAACGTCCACGTTGTCGGACATATGACATATATACAATATATTAACCCAGCTGTTCGCCAACAGATGGCTCTGGATACCCCAGCGTTACTTTCACTACTTTCGACTGCAGATGGCTCTTGCTTGCCGATAAATAAATCGCGTTTGCGAGAGAGAGCGAAAGAGCGATATTGCCAATCTCGAGCGTCTCCATGACAACGAAAGAGACAGCATGTTTATGTGCAGTGACGTGACTGACGTGTACGTTAGTTGGTGCGCGAGGCTGCGTTTACATTTATCGTAATGTTAAGTTCCTTACGACGATTGTAACGCTCGACAGCTATCGTAACCTCATTATATGAGTTGACTCAACTTGAACTCGGAAGATTGTGACATTTGTCTAGCGTTACAACAGTATAACCTAACATGTCAGCCTTCTCGACGGGCGAAGAAAAGTGTGTTTATAGTTAGATATATTAACATAGATATATTGTTTACGACAGCTTCTATGCTTACGATCACGATCGCAGCGTTACGATGGATCGTAAGCTCATTACGACGATCGTAACGTTCGTCTTGACAGTTATCGTATGAATTATTAAGGTGCGTCTACATCTATCGTAACGCTGCGATTGTGGTCGTTACGAGACGGGCTCGACGTCCGACGAGCCAAGTTTCGGGACTATTCGGGAGTGTGTGTGTGGTGAAAAACGTTTGAATCCGGCTCGCGAATCAAACGTACGCATGTTATGGGCCGCTTTAGACGTCCGCGTCGCGTCGTCGAGATTAGATCAACGGGATCAACGTTTATAGAATCGAGACTATTCGGGAGTGTGTGTGTGTGTGTGTGTGTGTGTGTGTGTGGTGAAAAACGGTCGAGTCCGGTTCGCGAATCAAGCTCGCCGAGTCGGACTCGCAAATCAAACTCGTACATGTCATGGGCCGCTTTAGACGTCCGTGTCGTCGAGATGTATGTAAACATAACCATAAAGCGGTCCATACACGTCGCGAGTCCGGCTCGGATCGGTTTCTGCTCATTCGTGGGTGAGATGTTACGAGACGGGCTCGGCGTCCGACGAGTCAAATTTCGGGACTATTTGGGAGTGTGTGTGTGGTGAAAAACGTTTCAGTTCGGCTCGCGAATCAAACTCGTACATCTTATGGGCCGCTTTAGACGTCCGCGTCGTCGAGAAATATTCCGTCCGCGTCGTCGCGTCCGAACACTCCAAACGAAGTGCAGTGCTGGAGTGACAGAGTTCGCGCCTTGCGGATAGCTGGTTCCTGGGATACACCCTGTGCGAGGGTCGCGAGGTTATATCTATCGCACGTATTGCTCTTTCTCGCGGTCACGCTCGCGTTTCCCGCTCGCGTTCTCTCTCTCTCTCTCTCTCTCTCTCTCTCTCTCTCTCTCTCTCTCTCTCTCTCTCTCTCTCTCTCTCTCTCTCTCTCTCTCTCTCCCCCTCTCTCTCTCGGTGAGTACCGCATGTTGCCGTGTTTCTTCGCTCCGGCTTTCTTTGAGTTTTGTCGCTGCCGTAAACTGCCTTCGGGCTGTTTTGTTGCAGGTTTGGGCAAGTTTTCCGTTGCTTTTCACGTAACATATTTCATCATTCTGTCCTTGCAATCGCTGTGCCGGATATCTTCGTGTAAAGTTATTTCTTACTTTAACCTTACTTTCGCCTTATCTCTGGATTGCTGTGGACCCTTGCTGCGCATGCTCCTGCTTTTCTCTCCTCTTGCGCTTTGTGACAAACCACCAACAGTTACCTACGGGGCCGCTGCTTTCTGGTTCTGCTCCCTGCTACCGACATGGCTTCTACCGTGAGTGCCACTACTGTGGGCGTGGGGGTTGCTGCTCCTTCCTGTGCGCAGTCGCAGTCAACCTGCACACTTCTTCAGCTGATTTTATCCAGACTCGACGAATCTGAAAAGAGGTTCACTGCCAGGCTTGATGAGTATGACAGGAGGATTACGGCCAGGTTCGACGGGTTTGACAAGAGGATTTCTGACTTCATCAGGCATCAGGAGTCTGTCAACGCTAATTTTGCGCGAAAATTGGACCAAATGCAGGAGGTTGTATCTAATCTCGGCGAGAGGATTGCTGCGTTGGAGGCTCGCGGCGCGTTATTTAGTTCTCAACATAATGATCGTGAGTCGTCGGCTACGTCGCGGGTCTCGCGAACTTTGGAAATAATAATCTCTGGCGTTCCATGTTTTCTTACCGATACGTCCGAAAAGCTTGTCGCCAGTGTTTTCCGCGCGCTTGGGGTATCTCAGCTGACTTCCGACGTTCTCGAGACTCGTGACGTGGGGGTGAGCGATGCGTCTGCGGTGCATGGCGTGGCGCCCGGCTCCGTTTCTGCCTCTGATCAGGCTGGCAGAGGGAGATCTCTCATTGTTGTACTTAAGTCGCGCGAGATTCGCGACCACATTCTTAGAGTTATGCGCCGTAGACGCCGACTTACTGCTAACGAGGTTTTCTCATTAGATGTCAGCTGGCGGATTTATGTAAATGAACTCCTGCCTACTGATATTTATAATTTGTTGCGCCAGACTCGAGTGAAGGCCAGACAGTTGTCTTTTAAACATGTATGGTGCAGGGACGGACAGATTTTTGTCCGTAAAGACCATGGTCATTCTCCAATTCTCATTGCTACTGAGGCTGATTTATCGGGGCTTCAGTGACTTATGGTTGATGTTAGCTGTGTTCCTCCTGCCTTGCACGATTGTCTTGCGATTGTTCACTTTAATGCCGGCTCCCCTCCTGCCAATCTTGGGTTATTTTATGCCCTTCTATCTTTCAAAATCTTCTACATTATTTCAATCTCTGAGACCTGGCTTCACTCACATATTCCTGATAACCCCGTTTTTTGATTTTCGTTATGGCACTTGCGGGCCTCTCTCATTCACCTCTATACCTTATATTTAACGATTATAGCATTAAGCTTTTCTTTCAAATAATGTTCACATGATAATCGCTTTAGACATATGAAAGTTCTACTCCGGTCCAGTTCATATGGTTGCATTTTATGTTCTTTGTTAGTGAGAGCGCTAATTGTAAGACCGAATTTTTGTTATATTTCGTTCTTTCTTCATTAGTTTTTCAGATAATTCACACTTTTTCAATTTAATTTGTTTATGAGATGCATTATCATCATATTAGTTATGTATATTCTAACACGTTTCATCTGATTTATTTAATTTTACAATAAGCAATGAAGCATTGGCTATAGTGGTGATAATTCTATTACTTTTTCGCGTTTTTATACGTTATTAACTTCATTGTTTCCACTTTTACTTACTGCTTTATTGTACCTACTTTACTGCGTCTTGTATCTTTTTAGTTCATACTTATTCCAACTACTGTCTCTTATATTTCGCTCTTGTTTATATCATGTTTATTTCGCTTGTTTATTCATGTATATTTCGCTCCTGTTTATATCATGTCTATCTTGTATTATTCATTACTTGCCTAAAGTCTTGACTATGGCAGAATAAAAATCAATCAATCAATCAATCACTCTCTCGGTGAGTACCGCATGTCGCATCGTTTCCTTGCTCCGGCTTTCTGTGAATTTTATCGCTGCCGTAAGCTGCCTTCGGGCTGTTTTGTTCTAGGCTTGAGCTGGTCTTTTGTTGCTCGTGAGGACTGATATTGAGTCTTTCTTTTCGGGCAACCTAATAGCCTGATATTTTCTGGAAAAGCTGGCACTATTTTCTAACCTCAAACTGGCCTGAGTCTGTCGTACATCTGTTTTCCTGGCATCTTTTTCGTGCATGTGGCGACACCTGTGGGCTTGGAGTTGCACTATCTTCTGTTATCCACCGAACAGCCGCTTTGCATTTGGTTCTTCTCCTTGCTGCTGTCACCAAATCAACTATGCAGCGTACAAGCACCAAGTGTACTAGGTGTAAGAAGCCGATTGCGATCGTGACTGTTAAGTGTAAGTGCGGGAAAACTTTTCATCCTGGTTGCGTCAAGCCATTTTCCGTAACAAAATACGCGGACCATTGCTGTAATGAGCTGGCTGCTTCGCAGCCTCCGGTGCCGGGCGCTGATGGTGCAGACGGTGTTGTTCCGGGCGTGTCGTCTGCTACTTCTCTGGCTCCTCCCCTTACACCGGGTGTTGAATGCACCGAGCAGTTTGACTTCACCAACACTACCAGCCAGACTGACGTTACAACGAACACGCTTTTATGCCAACTGATTGAGCAGTCGAAGGCATCAGAGGCACGATTCTCCGCTTTTATCGAGGTGTCGGATTCACGATTCTCAGCATCGGAGGCACGATTCTTGGCTTTTGTTGAAGACCAGCGGCGTACGAGCAATGTAATCAACGAAAAACTTAACCAATTAAACGTGATTGCACAAAGCGTCGATCGCAATAGTCAGCGTATTACCGAGTTAGAACAGCAGTGTGCTGCTCTCGCGAGTGAGGTGCACGATTTAAGGAGTGATTCGAGTTGTCCTCATCCTGTTTCGCAGCCTTCCGCGTCTCGAGTCCTGCGAACATCGGACATTATTATTTCTGGGATACCAGGTTCTTTGACCGACACATCTGAACAGCTCGTTACCAGTGTTTTTCGCGCGCTGGGTTTACCACAGCTTGCTTCCGATGTTCTTGAGACTCGAGACGTAGGGGTTAGTAACGTGTCTGCGACGCGTGAAGTGGCGCCTAGCACCGTTTCCGCCTCCGATCGTGCGGTCACTACTGTCAAACCGCGATCAATTATTGTAGTTCTTAAGTCGCGTGAGATTCGTGACTTTATTCTTGGGACTATGCGCCGCAAGCGTCGCTTGACTGTCAGCGATGTTTTCTCGAAGGATGTCCCCGGGCACATTTATATAAATGAACTACTTCCTACAGATATTTATAACCTGCTGCGCAGGACTCGTGTAAAGGCTAAGCAGTTATCTTTTAAGCACGTATGGTGCAAAGATGGCCAGATCTTTGTCCGTAGAGACCACGGTCAATCTCCGATTCCGATTACTACTGAGGCTGATTTAGCGGGGCTTCAGTGACTCGCGGCTGACACTGGCCGTGTTTTTCGAGTCACTGTATATGAATCGTCGCTACTTCAACGTCCTAACTAGTTTTAAATATCAATGTTATTTCTGCGATTTTTTCTTTTGTTGTTGGGAGAGAGCACGACTGAATTCTGTTGATTTTTATTTCTTCAGTATTATTTCAGTTATTTATCCTGTCAACGAAATTTGGTTCTGAAGCATTTGCTGAAGTGGAAATAATACTATTACTTTTGCAATATAGTCATTATTATCTTCATTGTTTCCGCTTTTGCTCACTGCTTTATCATAATTATCTCATCTGTTCTATATCTTTTTAGTTCTTACTTATTCCAATTTTTTTGTTTTTATTTTATTTTATGTATATCCTTGTATTTTTCATCATTTGCCTAAAGTCTTGACTATGGCATAATAAACAAACTCAAACTCAAACTCAAACTCAAACTCTCTCTCTCTCTCTCTCTCTCTCTCTCTCTCTCTCTCTCTCTCTCTCTCTCTCTCTCTCTCTCTCTCTCTCTCTCTCTCTCTCTCTCTCTCTCTCCCCCTCTCTCTCTCTCTCTCTCCCCCTTATTCCTGGTGAGTATTGCACGTCACGTTGTTTCCTTGCTCCTGCTTTCTTTAATTTCTCTCGCTGCCGTAAACTGCCTTCGGGCTGTTTTGTTGCAGGTTCGAGCAAGTTTCTTGTTGCTTGACAGAATATTATTTTATTCTTCTGTTCTGGCAACTACCGGGCTGGATATCCTTGAGCGAAGTTTTTCCGGTTCTAACCTTACTTTTGCATGATTTCTGGATTGCTGTGGTTTGTGCATGATCTGCCTGGATTCGCGCGTGTGGCGACATCTGTGGGCCTTGTGGCGTACCGCCTTCCGTTACCCACTGGACCGCTGTCTGGTTCTGCTCTCTGCTGCTGTCAGCTGATCGACCATGCAGCGCGCGTGCATCAGGTGCAAAAAATCGGTTGCGACGGCTGCTATTGTGTGCGAGTGCTCTAAGCTTTTCCATCCTGGTTGCATTAAGGCGTACGCCACCTACAAATACGCTGAACGGTGCTGTGTGGATCTGGCGGCTTCGCTGCATCCGGTACCGGATATCGACGGTGTCGAGTCGATCATGTCATCGGCTACCTCATCTGCTGCCCCTCTTACACCGGGAGTCGAGTGCACGGAACTTTTAGACTTTACGGTTCCTGCTATTAGCACTCTGCCGCAATCAGTGACTGGTGACACGACGAATGCGCTCTTACGCCAACTGGTTGAGCAGATTAAGTCGTCCGAAGCGCGATCCGATGCGCGGTTCAGTGAAATTAACGATAAACTCAACCAATTAAACTCTATAGCCAAAAGTGTCGACCGCAACACTCAGCGTATAACTGAGTTGGAGCAGCAGTGTGCTGCTCTCACGAACGAAGTGCGCGGTCTGAAGGGCGAATTAAAGAGCGAACTGAAGAGTGATCTGGGTGGTTCTCGTCTCGCTCTGCGGTCTCCTTCGTCTCGGGTCTCGCGAACTTCCGACATCATTATCTCCGGGTTTCCTTGTTTCCTCTAACCGACACATCAATGGACCTTGTTGCCAGCGTTTTTCGTGCGCTTAACATATCTCAGCTGGCTTCGGACGTTCTCGAGACTCGTGACGTGGGGGGCGGTGGTGCGTCTGCGGTGCGTGGTGTTGCGACCAGCCCAGTTTCGGCCCCAGATCTTCGAGCCGTCGCCGCAGCTAAAGGGCGATCGGTTATCGTCGTGCTTAAGTCACGTGAGATTCGCGACTACATTCTCTCCGTCATGCGCCGTAAACGTCGACTCACTGTCAGCGAGGTTTTTTCTAGTGATGTCCCCGGGCATATCTATGTCAACGAGCTCCTGCCTACTGACGTCTATAATTTGTTGCGCCGGACTCGAGTCGAAGCCAAGCGGCTGTCCTACAAGCATGTATGGTGCAAAGATGGACAGATTTTTGTCCGTTAGGACCTGAGTCAATCTCCCGTTTTGATTGCCGTTGAGGCAGATCTTGCGGGGCTTCAGTGACTTGCAACCGGTGGGGGCTGTGTTCCTTCTACTATGCATGATTGTCTCGCGATTGCTCAGCTCAATGCTAACTCCCTTCCTGCCCATCTTGAGTCTATTCAGGCCTTCTTATCATCTAAATTCTTTCATATTATTTCTATTTCTGAGACTTGGCTTCACTCACATATTTCTGACGACCTTGTACAAATTCCTGGTTACTATTTGTTACGCGTCGACAGGGAGGGCAGGGAGGGGGGTGGTGTGGCTTGCTACGTGCACGAATCCGTGCGGGCGCGTGTTTTGGCGTCGTCGCCTTCCGCCTTCTCGAACGCGCCTGAATATCTTATACTGGACATCCGTTATGGCACGTGTGAGCCTCTTCTGTTCACCACCATGTATTGTAGGCCGAAGGGTAAAAATTTTAACAATTATGTCGACGCCCTTACCACATTTGCTCATAGCTACAAAAACATTATCATTGCAGGTGATTTAAATTGCAACCTCCTCGCTTCATCTTATGAATCTAACCACCTTAGGGACATAGTTTCCCAATTGTCGCTCAGCATTGTTGAGTTACAGTCAACTTTCCACACCAGTTCTTCAGACTCATGGTTGGACGTTTTCGTAGTCGACAACTTGAGCAAAGTTCTATCCTTTAGTAAGTCTGACGCTCCTTTTATCAACGGTCATGATCTCATCGAGTTAACATATTCATTTAGGGTTCCGTCCTTTGCGGGTCGCACCTTAGTTCGGCGCTGCTATAAGAGATTTGATGAGCGGGCGTTTGTTCAGACTCTTACCTCTAAGCTCTCTACATCTTTTCCGTGCGATTTTGGTCCGACGAGCCCGGGCGAGTCTGACATTGACAACATCCTGAGCACCATAACCAATGACATTACTGCAAGCTTGGACCTACATGCTCCTGTTCATTCTTTTCGTGTGACTCGTCCGTCTGCACCTTGGCTCACTGGCGACCTCTCACGCCAAATTCGGCATCGCAACAGTCTCTTCAATGCCGCGCGCAGATCCGGCAACATTCTCGACTATCACATTTATAGGCTCTACAGGAATCGTCTCACGCTTGAATTGAGAGGGGCCAGAAAGCAGTTCTATATGAACAGATTGAGCGCGGCTTCCGCTCCGTCCAAGATTTGGCGTGAACTTGCCAATCTTGGCTTAGTTGAATCGCCTCTATCCTCTCCACTTATCTTTTTTTCACGTGATCTCTTGAATGCCCACTATTCCTCAGTCTCAAACTGTTATCCTTCCTGTTCACAATCTCAATTCTCCAATATCATTCTATCCATTACGCCTGACGTACTACATTTTAACTTCACCGAAATATTTTATGACAACCTTCGCTCCTTTATGGTTTCTTCACCTACTGTCTCCTTTGCCTCAGGCTACGATCAACTACCACTGTTTGCTATTGCCTTGGCCTTGCCTCATATTGGTAACCTTTTGGCCTCTTTCTTCAACTGCTGTCTCAATCTGGGCTATTTCCCATCTCTCTGGAAACGCGCTATAGTGCGTCCACTCTCCAAGGTTAGATCGCCTGCCTCTCCTTCTGAGACTAGACCCATTGCCAACTTGTGTGAACTCTCCAAGCTGTTTGAAAAAATCCTGCACCGCCAAATCGTTGACTTTGTCAATTCACACCATATTCTTGATGACCGTCAATCGGGTTTTCGTAAGGGTTTCTCTACCCAGTCTGCTCTTCTCAGATTATCCCACGATATTAAGAGTGGCGTTGACGCAGGTGAGGTACTGATTCTCGTCCTTTTTAACTTCAGTAAAGCTTTTGACACTGTCTCTCATCCTCTACTTATTATCAAACTGAGGAAATTAGGGTTCTCCGATCTTGCCCTCAAATTAATTTTTTCATACCTTACTGGTCGCTCTCAGGCGGTCGTTGATCTGGTCGATGGATTCTCCGATTGGCTGCCTATCACTTCTGGTGTTCCCCAGGGATCAGTACTGGGTCCGCTCCTCTTTTCCCTCTTCATCAACGACATCGGCGCTTTTCTTAGATTCACCCAACGCTTGATCTTCGCTGACGACACTCAGATTTACCGCAGGTGTCTCTTTGGTCAATTGAATGTTGCTTTGCAGCTGGTATCGCACGATGTTGGTGTCATCTCTGAATATGCGACCACAAATGGACTGTCTCTCAACCTTAAGAAATCTAAGGTACTAATATTCGGCAGCAGGCGGTACGTTGACCAGATTAACCTCAGCGAATTGCCTCTTATCTCTGTTAATGGTACTTCCATTCCGTTTGTTTCCCAGGCTCGTAATCTGGGTGTCATCATGAGCTCTGATCTATCTTGGGACAGTCACGTCGATCATATCTCCAGGAGGGTACACTTCACACTGCATAAGCTCAAATTTCACAAAAACTCCTTAACATTTCAACTGCGTGTGAAACTTGTGTCAGCTTTGATTTTGCCTCTGTTGGACTACTGTTCTCTTGTGTATAACGACATTACTGATGAGCTCAATGCGAAACTGCAGAGACTCATTAATTGTGCGATTCGTTTCATCTTCAATCTGCGACGCGACGAACACATTACGCCTTACCGTCATCGACTTGGGTGGCTGTCGGTTAGAAACAGACGCCTTTATTTCCTTGGCATCGAAATGTATAAGATATCTCACGCTATGTCTCCTAGCTACCTCTCCGAGATCTTTGTTAGAGCCGATCTCTCTATCAGACGATCGTCACGGCTGCGCTACCTCATACTTTCCAAATTCCCATCACAGAACTGAGACTTACCATAAGGTCCTTTCACCTAGCGGGAATTATTTAATGGAATTCGCTTCCTACCGAGGTAGTGTCGTCTTCGTCTCTCAACGAATTTAAACAAAAACTCAACGGCTATCTATTTACACTCGAGCTCAGTTCTGTTTGAGGGTCTACCTTGTGGATATCCGCCGTTCATGTAGGATGTGGCGCTAGCGCGTGTTAGGTTTAAGCACATTTAGTCTAAGTTTTCTAGTTACTGTTCATAAGTTGTTGCTCCTTTAACCTCTAAGTTAGTCTTAAGTTTCAATGTCAATTTTCTGCGGCGACTTTCATTTGTTGTCTGAGGGAGCACGACCGAATTTCGTTGATTCCTAATTCCTCAGCATTGTTTCAGTCACTCATACTTTTTCAGCGAAATTTGGTTGTGAAGCATTGGCTTTGGTGGAAATAATACTTTTACCTTTGCAATTTAGTCTTTATTATCTTCATTATTTTTGCTTTTGCTCACTTTTTTTTATCATAGTTATTACGTCTTTCTATTT